>JAAGKR010004742.1:0-10771 GCA_011419295.1 Clarias macrocephalus | reverse complement strand
TTTTATTTTTAGTTTGTTATTTAGTTTTTGGTTTTGATGTTTTGATTTTGAATTTGTTATTTTGTTTTCGGTTTTGTTCATTTGGTTTTGAATTTGCTGTTTAGTTTTCGGTTTTGTTAATTTGGTTTGCACCTCTCGGCCGTTCAGAAACGAACCGGAAAAGGTAGGTATAGTTTGCGAATGAAATTCTTATCGCTGATTGGACGAGACATCTGTCACTCAAGATATACAGGAAGCACTGTAGCGGCAGTAGATTCGTGTGTGTATGAATGTGCAAACATGTACTGTTCTTATTGTGGTTTCAAATATGGCGTTCTGCCAAATCTTTGCAGTTCTTGTGGAAAAAATCTTTTGCTTTTAAAAGAGAAACAGCAGTTCGGAAACTAATCTTTATACCGTGACATGTCATCAGCATATCAAAAATCACGGCATACGAATGTCCGTCCTCAAAGTAACGTTGAATAAATTCCATTTCCTTGCTTTCTAATGAAATTTTTTTTCTTAGTTCTTGCACACCGAAAAAATGGTTTTAAAATGAAGCAGAACACACAAGAAAGAGAGACAATTTCCTACGTCCTGTTTATCTTGAGTGACAGGTGTCTCGTCCAATCAGCGGTAAGAATCTAATTCGCAAACTATACCTACCTTTTCCGGTTCTTATCTGACTGGCCGAGAAGTGCAATACAAATGAACAAAACCCAAAACAAAATAACAAATTCAAAACCAAATTAACAATTAGTTTCGGGTTTTGCTATTTAGTTTTTGGATTTGTTAATTTGGTTTTGAATTTGCTATTTAGTTTTTGGATTTGTTAATTTGGTTTTGAATTTGTTATTTTGTCTTTGAATGTTATTTTGTTTTCGGTTTTGTTAATTTGTTTTGCACTTCACGGCCACCATATAAATGACTGACCCTGATGATCATGCACAATCTCAGCGTATTCCTCAGTTCATTGTTTTTGATGCATTACAGTTTCAGCTCTGATCAAGTGCAGGGTGCATCTCATCTGCTCAATATAAGATATACAGTATGTAGGTTAACTGGTAACTGTCAGACCCCTTTCTGTGATGGGTTTTCTCTCTTTCACACAGATGTCATCTTTCCTTGTCACTACCTCTGCTCCTGCCTTAAAGGCGACAACAATGACGCCTGATTCCATATCCGTTCCTTTTATACAAAACAAGCATTATGAGGGCAAGGTTTTGTTCAGCCCACAGGGAGCCTCATACCTACTTTCCCAAATGATGGCATTAAATAAGAATAGACTTCTGCTGGTTATGAAGTTTCCCCAATCTCAACCTCTTTCATTTTAAAACACTCGAATAGGATGAATTCTTTTTGGAAACACTGCCAACAAAAGCAGGTGATAGTGACAAATATAATATGGACAGCTTGAAATGAATGGAATGAGCGTGTAAGAACTCACACCAACAAGGAATTGGCTGCAGGCTTCCTGTTAGCACCTGTAATGATATGCTGCAGAGTATGGGCTTTAAAGAGAATCTATAATCCACCAAGGATTGAGCAACGACAGGAGGAGCTCTTGGATAACTTGTGGATTTTTTTTATAGCAGTGATGAAAAAAGAGAATTTCAGATAAGCAACTGATGGGATTTCTTTCTTTCTTGAGTAAAGGAAACATTTTATTAAAAAGTAAAAGCTCAAGAGAGCCTGCATGTCTTCTCAGACATTCCTGAAAACTAAGTCTGTAATTTTGTATAACATCAGTTTCAGTGGAGTTCTACAGAGCTGAACAAAAATTCTATAGAACATGCATTTCCAAGCAAAAATTCTATGGAATTCTATTTATTTCTATGTGAATAGAATTTCAGTCAATCTGACTTCCAAAACATCAATTCCCCCACTCGTGTACTTCCACGAGTACCACAATAGGTGCCACCAACCCTAATGACATCACCACTTTCTACTTTTAGAATTTTTGATTGCATAGTATTGTCAAATATAGTTTTTTTGCCTGTAGATACACTGTTTATATAATATCCTAAAATGTTACCAATGTTTAGGTACATACAGTACATGCACGTACAATGCTCAGCCAAAACACTACCACCACCACCACCACTGATTATCAATTATATACCAGCAAACTGGTGTCAGGATCAGAGGTGGGTAGAGTAGCCAAAAAAAACGTACCCAAGTAAGAATATTAAAAATAATATTACTTAAGTAGAAGGAAAAAACTGCGTCATCCAACATATTACTTAAGTATAAGTAAAAAAAATATTTGGTGAAAAGACTACTCAAGTACTGAGTAACTGTTTCATTGTAATGTCCCTTTTTTTTATTTTTTTTTTTTAGAAATTATCTAAGCAGCCAGACAAAATTTTGAAATAATGTACAATTTCAGACATTTCCAAATAAGAAAAAAAATGAAATCAATAAAATTAAATAAATGAATATACTTAAATATCTTTACAAAATAGCAAATTAAGAAACAAGAAACACACATTTCCTAATCTCACTTTTTTCACACCATAAAGCTCTCACACACTCATTATCTATACTGCTTAATCCTGTATTCACGGTCACCAACTTAGGACACAAGGCGGGGTACACCCTGGACAGGGTGCCACTCCATTGCAGGGCACACGCACATACATACACACTCACACACTAATTCACACACCGGCCAATTTGGGAAGGCCTATTAACCTAACCTACATGTCTTAGGACTGTAGGAGGAAACCGGAGTACCCAGTGGAAACCCACCAAGCACGGGGAGACTATGCCAAAATAAAGCTTTTGACACAAATACCTACTGTAGGTAACATATGTATGTTTGAACAGTGTAAACTATTTCCTGTGTAAGATATACTGTATATTCAGTTGCCCTCCAAATGACTCAGCAGAAAATAACATTAGAACATGTGTACAAGAAGTCTCACTTTATCATAAGCAGAATAAATGTAAGAAACGTATATTTTTTAGCCTTGAGATTATTTGCTAATGTTATATATATATATATATATATGTTGCAAATGTAATAAAAAAATTTTTAAAAACAGCTAAACTAACCGCGACATGAAGATTTGTTTCCTGCTATACAGCCAGTTCGTGTGTGGTCATGTGACTACATGTGGTTATTGTTATTGAGGCTGATTGGTCAAACAGAGTCATGTGATTATTCTTGCTACGTCTGATTGGTGAAACACAGTCATGTGGTAGATCGAATGTGTACAACAAATGGTTAGAAAAGTAACAAATCGGGTGTAGGCGAATGTAGCGGAGTTCTTCTTCGCGAATCTACTCAATTAAAAGTAAAAATTATGGTGCAGTAAAACTACTCATAGAAGTGATTTTTTATTTTTAAAGTTACTAAAGTAAATGTAAAGGAGTAAATGTAACTCGTTACTACCCACCTCTGGTCAGGATCATCGGTACCCAAGGCTCAACTATGCCTGTGTGGAATTAAAAAAGCTCATCCGGTCTGGTCCCACTGAAAAGGTAATGTAGCACAAATTGGTGAACAAAGTCAATGTTGGTAACGATAGAAAGCTATCAGAACAGCCAGTGCACCACATCCTGCTGCATATGTGTGGCTTATCATGCAAAGAGCTCAAGGTTGATGATCCAGCTTACAAAAACCCCAGATCTCAGTCCGACCGAGCATCCATAGAATGTTGAACAAACATGTCTGATCCATGGAGGATCCATTCTACAACCCACAGCACACAAAGGATTGGCCGCTAACGTCCCAACACCAGAAAACACAGAACAACCACAGAGGCCTTGAGGAGTCATGCCCCAAGGGCCCAGAGCTCCTCCAGTGGCACAAGGGGAACTTACACAATACTGGGCATAATGTTATGGCTGATAGGCCGATGGCTGTTATTTTTACATAATCATAAATACATCAATTCTGTCAACTCGTACACTCAGTGACATTTGACCTAATTGTCACATCTCTCCCTTTCTCTGCAGATGAGCAGGAGACTTCAGGCTCCATTATCTACACGGTGGAGCTAAAGCGCTACGGCGGCCCCTTAGGCATCACCATCTCGGGCACAGAGGAGCCCTTTGACCCCATTGTCATCTCAGGCCTCACTAAGAGAGGTCTAGCTGAAAGGTGAGGCCAGGGACAAAAGGAAAAGACTGGAAAGACCCATGAGGTTCAGTTTCCTTATTTTACCTTGCTGTCCTGCAATTGCCAAAAGATAGCAAGATGAATGAATTGCCAAGCTGAGATTTATAGATGTTGTAATAGCGTCTGTAAAGTAATCACACACAGGGTTACTGAACTTCATATGTCACACAGTTTGAGTATGAACACAATAAACTAGGTCAGGGGGAAAATAAACCAGAATTTAATTGATTTTATGCAGTTTCCCATAATACCCCATGATGCTTTAACTTTATTGAGCTATTTTGGAGCCAATGGTGTGTTTTCACTGCCGCCTACATTACTGCTGTTGACGTGTTTCACTGCAGTCAAAAAGTGAAAAAAAAAAAGCGTATTGTTTTACCACATTCTGTCTTTTATATTCTTTTGATCACATCCTACTGTAAATATTCAATTACAGTATAAAGACGTCACAGTTTGCAATTCGTGACCATACCTACTTAGTAAATTTAGTGTTGAGGAAATGATCATTGTAGGTCATACTCATTTGATTTTAATCATTTGATTCAAGTATATTGTGACTATTTTAATAGAACGGGGGCTATTCATGTTGGAGATCGAATTCTTGCCATAAACAGTGTGAGTCTCAAAGGCAAGCCTCTGAGTGAAGCCATCCACTTACTTCAAATGGCTGGTGAGAGTGTGACGCTGAAAATCAAAAAGCAGGTAGATGGTAAGTTCTAATAGCGATTTCCTCCATGTTCACTTAGATTCATGAAATGTTTAATAAATTGTTATATCAATATGGATAGTCTCAAGCTTAAAGATATGGTTCAGCTTTTGACACGGAGGATGCAGATTTTAGTCTGCATTCTCAAAGTTTCCTCTCATGTCAGCTTTTACAAACATTATACGAGTGATGTTCAAGTCAAACCGGGACTTTTGATTGCTCATAAGAGAATACCGTTATAAGAGTAAAAATTTCCATTTATTTCTCTATATAATCCTCTGCTATTGTACACTAATCCTCTTAATCCAGCGTTTCACGAGTGCATGGATACACTGAAACGCTGGCCTCCCAGGAACTCAGTTAATGGTCCAAACAAATAGAAATGGCTTGGAGTGATGTCAGGACTATAGGGGGATGAGGCAATAACTCCTAGCCAAGTTCCTGTAATGTGCAAGTGGTGTTCGTGAATGATTGTGTGTACAGTTCCCACAAACAGATGTATCTCTTTGACATGTTAGCAACAAGTTATGCATCAATTTTCGAGGTTTGAGCATTCCGTTTCACTCGAACGACTTTAATGGTCTCCCAGCTGCCTTAGGAAGGATCGCTTTAGCACAGGCATACAGCTTTCTTTAAAACATTTGTACCATACAGATGTTTTACTGCAGCTAAGAGTCACATCACCGTACTGTGCTTGAAGTCTTTTGTAAATATCAATTAGTTTAACACATTCATTCATTTGAAATTTAATCACAAAGATCTAACATCTATACAACTCAAAATACTTTGGACTGACCAGCTAAATTATTAATTTATGTATTAAAACTTATTTATATACATGAAGGTGGCATGGTGGTGTCGTGGTTAGCACTGTCGACTTGCACCTCCAGGGTCAGGGTTCGAGTCCCATCTCTGTGTGTATGGAGTTTGCATGTTCTCCCCGTGCTTGGTGGGTTTCCTCCTGGTATTCCAGTTTCCTCCTACAGTCCAAAGACATGTAGGTTAGGTTAATTGGCGTTCCCAAATCGCCCATAGGGTGTGAATGAGTATGTGTGTGTGTGCCCTCCTCCCTGAGTCTCCTGGGATAGGCTCCAGGCCCCCCGTGACCCTGAATACAGGATTAAGTGGTGTGAGTGAGTGAGTGAGTGAGTGAGTGAGTGAGTGAGTGAGTGAGTGAGTGAGTGAGTGAGTGAGTGAGTGAGTGAGTGAGTGAGTGAGTGAGTGAGTGAGTGAGTGAGTGAGTGAGTGAGTGAGTGAGTGAGTGAGTGAGTGAGTGAGTGCACAAACCTAAGATAGTAGCTCTTTTTAGAATATTTCTAAGGAGTAATAAACCATCTTCTTTTGTACGACTGGTACATACTATATGACTTGTAGTTATGAACTGTGGATTACAGCTGGAAATCAAATTAAACTTTATCTATATAAAAAAAATAGATTGTAGGTATAAGAGCATAAAGTTTGGCCTTCATCATAACAGTTCCTCTCTTTCTTTTACACTTTTACTTTGCGTAAATCATTTTCGAAGAAGAAGCTGTAGTGCACATATAAACTTCAAATATAATAAACTGAAGTGATTTATTACATGTTTCCCCCGTTACCACAGTGATGCATACAAATGTAATGAAAAAAAAAATACAGTCATGGCCATAGATTTTGAAACAAGGATAAGTTTTTCGGCATTTGACCTCCGGCATTTGATTTGTACACCACCACAATAAATTTTCAGTGAAACACTCGAGATGTGGGATCAACTTTCAACTTTAATTCTAGGGTTTTGACAAAAGGGTAGATTAACCTTTCAACAAAGACAGCCATTTTACACACACTTTTTTTTAAATCAAGTTTTATATTAACATTTTAAGTATTCCTAACACTGTTTACAAAATAACATCAAATATTTCATTCATCCTAGTTCCAGATGAGAAGAAGAAGAGCACTATAGATTTTGATACTGAGCTCAGTGATAATGATGACTCCGAAATGACGGACTCTCAGAAGACCAGTAAGCTGTCAGAGATCTATTCCACCACCATCCCCAGCGTAGACTCGGCCATGGAATCATGGGATGGATCTACTATAGATGCTAGTTATGGGAGCCAAAGTAAGTTCAGATCACTTGCTCATAAGCCTTATACCCAAGGATTTGCCTGCATATTTCCGTTGCATATGCAGTAATTATCTATTTTCCTTATAGGTGGCTACGTCCAACAGGTAGCAGGTATCGCCTTACATCCACATGAGTGGCGCAGTGCCAAGAACAGGAACAGCACCCCTCCTCCGGGCCATCGCAAGAACTACCTGCTGAGTGATGGAGGATTCAGTGAGGATGAGTGGGACAAGAATGCTGGGTAAGTCTTATCTGAGTCTACACAAATCGAGAGATCTTGATTCAAGGATTGGATAAAACAAATGGAATAAACAAATTATTAGGTACAGTATGCTCTGATCAAGCAATAACTCACAGTTTAATCACAGTGGAACTAAAATAAGTAGGAAAGATAAAAGACAGCAGAGTAATGGGGGCACCCTAGGACAAAAAGCTATTCTATGGTCAACTAACCATTACAGATAAAATAGTTTGCGCTGATTTGAAGTGCACTATAAAACCGCAAAAGACAATCAAAATGCTTGAAAATATTTAAACAGCATAGTAGAATGTAGAGAACTACTAATATAGAAGTCTTAAAGTGTGATAAATATACATAGTACCTATACGAATGTGCTTAGTATAATTATCTGACAGTATAAATACAATCCAGGCTGCGAGAAAGAATAGTATGCACATGTGATAGTACGTATGCGAGTATGTTATTCACCATCCCTTACATGCAGGCATTCAAATGTATCAGTTCCAAGGTATTCATTTGTGGGAGTATCCAAGAATGCGTATGTGTCAGTGTTCACGTAGTCAAGTGTGGGTGTATGCTGGTATGTAATTGTGCTAGAATGCCATCATGCTGTTATGTCGTTGTGAAAGCATGCAAATTATTTTACAAGGAGTGTTCAAGAATGAAAGTATAAAATCAATCAACACTTACAGAAGACTTCAATGAGACTCGGCAACAGTAAAATTTGGATGGTACAAATGTTTTCAAAAAGACTTCATGAATCTGAATGACGATCCCAACCGAGGTGTCTCAGAGCCCATTGCAATCATTCATGAACACCACTTGCCCGGAAGTTCTTGCCACACATCCCCTGTACAGTCCTGACCTCGCTCCAAGCTTGTTCAACATGTTGAGGAAGCCAGGGGTGAAGCAGGCTGTCTGATCATGCCTCCGGCATACTGAGAAAACTTTATCCAAGCACTAGTGTAACGCTGGGATAAGCGCATTAGTGTAACTGGAATATATAGAGAAATTAAGCAATCTAAAGTCCGGGTTTGACTTTAACACACCTCGTAGTATGGAAGTATGCTAACGGTCCTTGATGCAAGGATATGAGTAACCTAGTCAAAACAAATCTCCAATTTTGTTACCTGTAATAATCTGCAGTGGAATTTTCTCAGGTTACGTTTGGCTTGACAGAAAAAGCATGTACTGAATTCAGGAACATTCGGATCATCTATGAGGATGGAACTACTGAATTAAGCAGTCGTTAATCATGTAATAATTTGCTACCATTAGTTTTTGTTTTTTTTTTTTGCTTTCTTTTTTTCATTATTAGATTTTTTATTATATATATTTTAACATTTTTATTGTATTTTTTTAATTAGATCTATTTAGCATCTTGCTGAAGACCAAAGTTCCGACATTCTTGGGGATATTGTTGTTCTTTAGATCCCCGCTGCCGAAAGCTTTCTTCCCCCCTAGGCTAGCTTTTGTCGTCTGTCTTACTAAGAATAGTGTCAGTCTGAGTATGCCAAGTCTGATTCATTGCTTATTCTAATTACTGCTGCAGATTTGCCAGCCAGACGCCTGCTGATGGCATCATGCTGGACCATGAAGACAACTTCTGGTGCCAGGCCCTGGAAGACTTGGAGACGTGTGGGCAGTCTGAACTCCTCCGTGAGATCGAGGTAAAATGGGGAGAGAGATGAACTCATCATGAGAGCATTTCCACACTCCGGCTCTAAATTCAAGACTGTCATGGCCTGAAACAGAATGATAGAAGGAAGATGTTTCTTCAAAGTAAACAAGCACAAGTAGTAGTTTCAAGGTCAACAGTTAAGGATTGGATCATCTGAACAGAATTGTCCTGCAATAAATGATTTGTAGTATGAATCATATAGGAGGATTTTATGCATATAGGATTTTATGGGAGGTGTGATGCAGAATAAATCTTTGGTCTCAGCACAGAACATCTTGTCCATAACACTGTCCCGTCGAATAAACCAGAACCAGATCAGCTTCTGCATTCACACGAAAATGTATGACAAGAAGTATCACATTTGTTTGTCTATTAAGTTATATGAGGGTGAGTCAAAAATTATCCATACTCTGTGTGTAGAATAAATTTTAATTTACTTTTAGAAAAGACAAATGCATCATTTTTGACATTGACAGTCTCCTTGCTTTTAAATACACTTTGTCCATCTATCAACCAGCTTTGTATTCCCTCTCAAGCCATGAATGCACCACTGTCCTCATGTCTTCATCAGAAATGAATCTTTGTCCTCGTAGGGCTGCTTTTAGGGGACCAAACAGGTGAAAGTCTGATGGGGGAAGATCAGGACTATAGGGAGGATGCTGTAACACCTCAAAATGAAGTATTTGCAGAGTGTGTGGGCAGAAGTGTGCAAACATGCAAGATCACAACGCACTTGTATAGCAGTCCTCTGCGTTTGATCCGAAGTTTCGTTTTCAGCTCTTCAATAAGCATCTCACTGTAACGAGCACTGATGATTGTTAAACATTTTTCCCTGATAATGTTCCAATAATGGAAACTATGTTGAGTAGTACCTTTGTATAGAGCAGGAGTCGGCAACCGACCGCTTCGGAGCCGCATGTGGCTCTTTCATCTCTGTGGCTTTGGAAAATAAATAATGAGGATTTAATTTAAATTCATTTTATTTTAGTACATTAGTTTTTTTATGTAATTCTAAATTTGAAGATTATGGTGATCTTGTAAAATTAAAATAACATAAAAAAACATTATTTTGTTTTAATGTAACATTAAAATAAATTTTAAAAATTTTTGTTGCTAAAAAATATGCGTCACAAACACCCCCCCCCCCCCCCCTCGAATAGACAATGAGTATTTTATTTGTAAGTTCCTTAAACAAGCACAAGTAGTAGTTTCAAGGTCAACAGTTAAGGATTGGATCATCTGAACAGAATTGTCGTGCAATAAATGATTTGTAGTATGAATCATATGTATGAATCATTGAAATGCTTCAACCCCGCATTTTTTTTCCGGAGTTCAAAATGTTTTTGTTGCATGCAGTTCATTGATTTGATTTCATAAATGCAACATACTAGTTTTTTTATACATAGCATAAAGGTAAAAATGATACTGTAAATGCAGTGTTCTCTACATTTTAAATGTCAAAAGGGTTTTTTTTGGTTCCTGTTGTTTTCTTTTCTGTGGGTCACGGGTCCAAATGGCTCTTTGAGTGTTTAAGGTTGCCGACCCCTGGTACAGTATAGAGGAAGAGTTAGTCTACCGACATATGAAATATGAACCACACATGTCAGTTAATAAAAAATGTCAAACCCACGTTTGCATTACTTTCGGTACAGGCGACAACTGGTACAGTTGTAAACATTTTATAAATGCTTTAAAGCGGTGAAATCCATCTTGGTGACCATAGGACTTCCAAATGAAATTCAAGCTATAATGACGTGGGTCTCGGCGAGGGGCATCCGCAGGCTGAACAGGCAGCGGTATCATCACCTAGACTTGTGGGCCCTGATACCTGCGCACTTTGTGCGATCATTAGGTAGCACTGGTTAAGGTATCAGGGCTAAGAAAAACAAAGAAGAAGGCAAAGAGTAAGTCAAAGACAAAGCAGGCAATAA
>JAAGKR010004741.1:45614-57944 GCA_011419295.1 Clarias macrocephalus | reverse complement strand
TAGACTTACTTAGCAGATACATGGTGTATAAAATGTAAAGAATTATGCCTGACAAGCCGTCCTGTTGTTTTTATTTGGATTACTTTCTTATATTAGCCCATGAGTATATTAGTAAGTGTTTTTAATTCAAAGTTAGTTATAGTGTTGTAGAATGTGATAACAGGAACATGATAGATCCTGTTATTACATACATTATAGCAGCTATAAACATTGATGTTATTGATGTTGAAAACAATGTCCTCCATCTTGAAGACTTTCCCATAGTGGAAAACCTCAGACTGTAATAAAGCTCCGACAGTGAAGAGTTAAACTTTGAAGCTTCATGTCCAAAAAAATAAATAAATAAATCACACATTTTCGTTTTTTTTTTTTTTTTTTTTTAATAATTACTATTTTATCATTAGCCATATTCGGTGAGTCATTATGTGGCTTGTCATACTTACAAGCACCTGTGAATCAGCGGTTACTAGAGAAACATTAATTATTAGAAAATTGCAGACCTGCTGTTATAGAAAATGATCTTCTAAACCAAAAAATAAAATAAAATCGGAATCAAGATCACGTGTGCACGATGCTATAAAAGTACTGGTGATGACCGAGATTTTTACTCTCTCTCTCTTTTTGCCATGTAAACAAAGACACAAACTGCTGGAATTACCCCGTAAAAATCACACAACATTTTACGTTTTTTAATAAATCCTTTCCTTAAGATGCATGCGCTTGTCTTCTGTGCCGATTGCCTCTGTAACTTGCAGCTACAATATTATATTATTTAAAGTTATGGCAGCAATAAAACAGATGCCGCACCTAAAATCATTTTCAATAACCTGTCTTATAACCTCGGCTAAGAAAACAACCTTATATGATATCCATATAACATCGCCTTAGAATTCGTCAAAACCAAGTTCACTGTAAATGAGAAAAAAAAAGGCGTAAAAAAAACAGATCCTTTATAAAAAGCAAAGTGACACCACATGCCCGCACCAACAGGGTAAAAGAAAGAAAAAAATCCAAAAACGTCGTGAAAGAAACCAAGGCCGAAAAGTCATCGATCGGCTATTTAAGAGCTCCTGGGTTTCAGTGTGCCAAAGTCTTTTTAATGGCCTTTTTTAATCTGTGGCTAAAAGACCAGGCCATGCGATGTCTGCAAATAGCTTTAATTAAAGGAGAGGAACGGCTTTTCGAATGAGCAGCCGGTTGAACTGCTTACGCTCGCTCTGTCCAATAAGTAATCGACCGGAGTAATCAGGTAAGCTTGTCACTGATGTTTTACTCCTTCTTTGGACTTGTTTAGACCACGGTGGACTACTTACAGCCATAAAATCTAAATATAAAATATAAATACGGTGGTTAGCTTCGTTTAGGACTCTTACTCAGAGGAGCAGGAACTGCACAGTGCTTCAAATTTTAGTCTTATTACATTAAATTAAATGATGCATTTGAAAGTAATAAATCCAGATGAAGATGCATTTCCTGTTATAGTTCTGGAGCCTGTTACTGGTGCCATAAATTGGTCTACAATCAAAAAAGGAATATGGAAAAAGAAAAAAAAAAAAAGAACAGTGCATATAAATAATGGAATGCCTCCAGCAACCACTTTGAGTAAATACAACTAATTATTGACACACCGTGCCAATTCAGATTTCACACGAAAGAAACAAGAACATTAACCAAACCAGATTGCTTTATAGATGTAAACTTTCCACTAAGCATTTTTTTTCTCATTATTTTTTTTTATGATGTGTATGATAAGTGGCCTTAAATCTGTCCAAAAAATAAAATAATAAAATAAAATAAATAAAAATCATTTTTAAGAAAAGAACGGACTCTTTTCATCCCTCCATGCTGTGAAGCTCCACCTGTTCTCCCCTGCGCGCCCCAATCCGGATGAATGGGTCCTTAGGATTTTATTTATTTATTTGTGTCCGTCCTGCAGACTTCCCGAAATCTTCCTGCTGCCTTTTCATTTTCACTCCAAGCGCCTTAGTCGGTGAACCATTTCCATAATCTCCATTAACCACTTCAAATGGGTCCTTTAAGAGCACTCCAATTTGCATAATCCCATTAACTGTGTGGTTACTGCGCTGCCTTTTACAACAATCCTTTGCAACATTTGTACATAAAGTAAGTAAAAAGAGAGAGGGGGAAAAAAAAAGGAAAAAAAAAAAAACACATTCCTTCCTTTGGGAGAAATTATTACCCAGGACTGTGGTAGCATTTGCTAGCCGTGGTCCTCTTTCCTGTTTGCTGTGGGAGAAGTTGAACAGACACTTTCGAGACTATCACCTTCAATAAGTAGCATTAGCACTGTTTAGTTCTTGTGTTAGCACTCTGAGGTATTAAACGTGCACGTAGTTTTAGTTTTCGGTTCGTATGAAAACTTAATACAACAGGACGTACGACAACAGCTTGGACTGCACAAAGTTCTCTCTGCTACTGTATAATACACCTTTATTTACCTCATCAGCTAATTATCCAGTCCTTCATGACTTTTATTAGGTGTGTTCAAGAAGTCGTGAAAAAGCGTGGCCCTTTGGGCCGCCCCAGTTGTAGCGCATTATCATTTAGGTCCAATTACGCTGTAGTTAATGAACTATAAATTGGATTGCTGTGCCTGCTGGTGCTCGAACTGGAATTTGTGTTAGAAAGTACATTCAATAACGGTGATGAAAAGTAATAAAAGTAAGGAAATGTGCTCAAAGCTGATTTTACTATATGATGTATGAAAACCTTAGAGCAAAACCAATTTAATTACAACAGCTTTAGCAGAGATGACGATTAGTAAATAAAAAATATTTTAACAAAATTCTAATTACAATATTGAGGGAACGCCTGGCGTCATAGCCTCCGAGCTGATAGATGATCGTATTTTCAAAGTGACTGTAATCATTTAGTTTTAAAAATATATGTTGTCAGCCTGCCAAGCAGCCCGACAGAATGTTTATCTTATTTACGGGAGGCTGCAACTGGACAAGTAGCCCTTTCTGCAGAACCAACACAGAATGGGTGGCGTCAGATCTGGCTCCTTACACCAGGGTGGAATCAAGCCAAAAGTCCAAGGGAGTGACGACAATGCTGAATGTTTCAGGGTTGGTCTCTCATGGATTGAGGTTAGGTTTATAGGAGACATTGGACCAGGTCTGACTTCACCCACTGGACCTTGTGGTTCTGCAACAAGGGCTACTAGACAAGTTTTTTTGGAGTTTCTTTGTTCGCACTCTTCTGTTGTGCCGCTTAGCAACTGGACAGATTTTTTTTATACTATATATCAATATAGTTTGATCATAGATAGATAGATAGATTGATAGAAGGATTCACTCGTCTGCCTTCACATGCATATATGAGCTTGAGTATCATCCAAATATCTTCAATGGACGTTGCTTTGTGCACTGGTGCGCAGTCATGTTGGAACAGGAAGGAGCCGTCCCCAAACTGTTCCCACAAGGTTGGTAAAATGAAACTGTTTCCAAATTGTCTTCATATGCTAAAGCATTAAGAATCCCTTTCACTGGAAGTAAAGAGCCAAGCCCAACTCCTGATAAAACAAAACAAAACAACAAAAAAAAACACACCAGTTCCAACATGAATGCGCACATATTGGAACTGGAACTGCGTAATCTGACGTAATCTGCCTTCAAATGCTTCCTTGGTAGGATGCAGCCCCGGAAATTGAGACACACCCTTACGGCTTGCAGAAAAGTGCTAATACGCTAGCAGGCTAGCACTAATAGTGTTTTGCTCATGGAAAATCAAAAAGTCACAATAAAACATACAATGTGTGAAATATTCTTCGTCACTATGGAATTAGATTTGTAGTTATATTTTTTTTAACTACAAATATAAAAAAAAAAATGTATAAAAAAAAAATGTAAAAACCTTTTTTTATAAAAAGGTTTTTACATTTTTGTTCCTCAGTTTTTCAGTTTCGCAGCTGAGTTTCTACATTTCCCTTGTCAAAGTTTCTGTTTCGCTCCTTGGAGTTTCGGTTACATGCCTAAGGTTTACGTTTGCCCTTCTGGCACAAGCGTACCATGTGCGCGGTTGTGTTCCAGGGCTGTGTCCTCATTGGCCAGCTGCTCTAAAAATTCTTTTATTTTTGTTAGATCTTTTTTTTGACACCGATCCAATTCTATACAGCATGGCATTATCAGAGCTGTAAACCCTAGGTCAAGCACAGTGGTGTACTTTGTTCCACAAAGTCTTCACAGCACAAAAAGTCTTCAAAAAGAAGAAAGCGAGTTCAGTATGCCTTGAATATGTATTTTATTTTCTCTACGACCACTCAAGAGAGTTCTGCTGACCATCTGAGTAGAAAACTTAACTGCTTCTTCAGAGCAAGTAGGCCTGTTGGTATTTTTCTTGCTTAATCAATCTGTCATTGTGGTTGAAAAAAAACTGAAGGAACATTCTCAGAGATAGGCCTGTTTGTTTTTTAATACAGGCTGTTTATTTGACTTTTTTGGTTTTCATTTTTATGTTTCTAATTTCTAGGAAATGAAACCATATCCTTGCATTTTTTGAATACAGTCGGTTTTAATAAAAGTGCTTATAAACTGTCACACGTGGCTTTGACTAAATACTTAACCCTTTTAACCCATTAACCCTATTGTGTATCGATACTCATGGTAAAAATAATGAGATATAGTTTTAGATCTGTATCACCCACCACTAGTAAGAAACCAAACCATTAAATAACTCTACATGCATTCATCCATTCATTCGTTCAGCTTCTATACTGCTTATACAGGGCCACGGGAAGCCCGGAGCCTATCCCAGAAAACTTTGGGCCTAAGGCAAAGAACCCCCAGAACAGGGTGCCAATCAAATACACACACACATACACCACATACTCACACAATCATTCACACACTACAGGGCCATTTGGGAACTCCAATAAACCTAATCTGTATTTCTTTGGACTGTGGAAGGAAACCGGTGTACACGGAGAGAACATGCAGACTCCAAGCGCACTCTATGCAGGTGATGGGAATTGAACCCTCAACCCTGAAGGTGTGAGGCTACAGTGCTAACCACTAAGCCACTAAATAACTCAACATGCTTCATAAAATTCACAAACATACACACACAAACTACAAACTGTGTTACATGAGAATACCATGCTATATCAAAATGAATATTGCAGTAGTGCAAAAGACAAAATCTTGCACAGGCAACTGGTGAAAGTGATTTTTCTCCTCCTTCATTTTCTTCTTCTTCTTCTCTTTTATGGTTCGACTCCACAGCCAATCAATAAGCAATCTGTTAAGGTTTTACCCAGAGAAAATGCTCTTAATAAAGACTCCCCTTGGGCGCCACTGTGAGCAACAGAGAAACTCGAGCAACAACAGATGCCCGCAGCCGGCCTGACAGGTACCTGTGTATCACCCCGGTCAGATCTGTCCTGCCTGCGCGTTACTAGGACGGTAATTCACACCACCGTGCTCCTGACTGGTTCCTGGCCGACACCAGCGCTGGAATGTTCTTAGCTCTTGGATCAGATTGCAGATTCCCAACACCCGCTCTGACACACAGTCGCTCCCTCCGGAGAAAAGGCAGGGAGGATGATGAAACCAACATACACGTGACAAATCTGTAACACACACTGTACAACATGCACATGTTTGCTGCAAATCAGTGCTTGTTCATCACCTACAGTATGAGGTTCTGGCTTTGTGCCTTTTCCTCATTAATCTTTTACTCAGTTCCTTTAAACTATAATCGACACCTAGGCTGGGTGCATAGCAATTGAATCTACTAGTATTATATTTTTACTAACTGTCACGGATTGAAAAGTCAAGACAATGAAAATGTTTGGTGAATAAAACCTAAAGCCAACACGTGTGAGATTGTGGAGGTTGCATGTTCTCCCCGAGCTTGGTGTGTTTTCCCCATATACAGTACACTGGTTTCCAAAGACATGCAGAGTAGCCTCATTGGAAATAATGTGTACGCATGTGTGTCCTACAATGGACTGTCTAGGGTGTACCTCAGCTTGTCCCCGAAGTCTCTTGGGATAGGCCTTAGGCTTACCGTGACCTTTTACTGGATTAGCGGTGTAGAGAATGAGAAATGAAACAACGTTGTTGGAGGTGTGAAGAAGCACTTGCTGTATTTTACAGCAAAGTTTATTAGTGGCAAATCAGGATGCTTGAGAAACTTGAATGCATCATGAACGTCCAAGTCCAAGCTTCAAGGAGAAGAATGGATTCAAGCACTTTTCACTAAAACGGCACAAAACACTGGACACATGTGCACGGCGAACGAGAATGACACAACAACAAATTCAACACGGACCCTGGGCCTTTAGACTGAGTGGTGTTCCAGCACAGAGTGGGCAACCAATTAACGACAAGGCGAGGGCCTGAGGCAGTTCTAATACTCCCCATCTCTCCTGTCTAAGCAGGTTGAGTGGTACTTAGCAGAGTGCTAGGAGAGCACTTCTTCCAAACAGGCAGAAGAGAGCGGGCACAGTGCCCTCCTGAGAGAGGCAGAGATTAAGGGCGGCCTTAACCAGCCCGGTGCCAGCGTGACCCACCCTAATGGTGGAGAAGCCGGTGAAATTAAAAGAAAATTAGAAATGGAACTCGAACATGGATAAAGAAAGACTACAGCATGTGCAATAACACAATGACTGTTTTTACAATCTTGATTTTCATTGCCAAATCAATATACATGCTCCAGAGCGGATATTACTGGAACACTGATATGGCTTTTGCAAAGCAGCTCATTGCTACCTGCGTATACATTTCAAGTAAACTCGTGTTCCCATGACACATAATCCATACATGATGGACTAACAATGCATTCTTCTTTAACCACCACATTAGACACAAGTAAGTCTGATAGACTGGGCTTTTCAAATGATCCTAGTGCTCGCTGCACTTTTAGTGGTTAGCCAGCTCGAAGCCACACACACATTTACACGCGCGCGCACGCATCATCCACATCCTCCCGGGCTGTTCAAGCTGATCAGCCATGCAAACTGGCTCAGCTAACAAGTCACAGTTTCTTTGAAAGAAAGCTTGAACAAAGCCCCTTTAGCTCCCCTTGGCGTCCCCATACCTGAGACTTGTCTCTGCTTTAATTACACCTCTGAAGAGTGTAGCACTGAACCCGAGATACCCACACGCTGTGGACCGACCCAAGCAGTCCAGTTTCATGGGGAAGTCCATTTAATTGCAACTCCGACAGGGATGACAGAGCAAGAAAAGAGTGGTGGGGGTGTGGGGAGGGATGGGACTGCTGTTCCTGGACCACTGAAATCCTTTTAGCTAAAGCTAATGTGGCAGAAAAGACTCTTCCAGTGGATTCTCTCTCAGCCGCTTTAATCCCTGTATGCGGAGCAACAAAGAGTTCAGTCGCCTGGTGCTTCCGAGGATTCCCTAATTGCCCGTTCCGAAGGCAGATTACTGCTGATTTTCACCTGTAGGCTTTCCCAGACTGGTTCTGATACGCCGAAACTTTAACCTAAGCTGATATTAGCGATTACTTCTCAAAAGACAACCATTCGTTTCCTACTCACATTTGAGACACAAAGCTCTACAGTGCAACAAGTCACATCTCAACTGACCTTTCCTCAGTTATATAAAAATAAACTGATACAGATGTGGTAAAGCCAGAAATATTACAAAAGCGCCTACGATTCCTCTGACCCACTGAATGGCGCACATGGTCTTCCTCCTTGAAAGAGGTTCTTGTACAAACTGGTAGAAAAGCATAAACATGATGCTGCCAGATACAACTTTTCATCCATTCACCTTATATACCGCTTATCTAATGTACAGGCTCCTGTACAGGGGAAACCCGAAGCCTATCCCAGGAGGCCACGAGGCGAGGTACATCCTGGACAGGGGGCCAATCTATTCCAGGGTGCACACTCGCAGGCAACAGGCAATTTGGGAACAGCAATTAACCTAATATGTATGTCTTTGGACTGCGGGAGGAAACCGGAGGAAATCCACCAAGCACTTGGAGAACATGACACACACAGACCCGAGGCAGGACTCGAACCCGCTTAACACTGGAAGTGTATCCTATCCGCTACGCCACCATGCAGCCTACACAACCTTTTAATAAGTTTCAATAAAAAAATGTAAAAGAAAAATACAGCTATGTAAAATATCAGCGAACTTTAATAATTCTGGTGAATGTACGAAGCTAGTACAATTATCTCGATTTGCTAACCTGCCTACAAAATTAATACAGTTGTAGTTTAATTTACATCAAAACAATTCATTTGAATCAAACAATCAATTACTTCACACTACTAATTTTGTTTAAAAAATATATATAGCTACCTCAGCTACCTTTTTTTTTTTTTGTATTATTATTTTTTTTAAATCAGAACTAAGGAAATCGAAAGCGAAAACCCAAAAGGGACGATAATATCAATCATTGCACGGCCTGGCTGCACATTGGTTAAAAAAAATATTCAAAAAACATCAAAGATAAGCTATATTGATAACGCTCTTCATGATAATCTTAAACTAGTCCACAAGGCTAATCTTACTATTTCAGCCTGTCCTGTGATCTCACCACACCTTTTTCATACTAACAATCTTCCACTTCAGCGCAGCTGTCCTCCAGCCACCCTAAACCATCTCCTTTACCCGCTGATGGGTGTTGGCTCCGGAAAGCTCTTTCCATGGATAGTTCATCATAGGCAACCCATAAAAAAAAGCACATCTTGAAAAGTCCTTTGCTTTAGGTGTGGTTATGAATGCTGATAATGAGCCGTGAAATTCTTCCCTGTCCCGAGTAGACGCTGAGATAGCAGACAGTGGCTTTTCAAAAAACACTAAGTGCTTGGACACCTGGTGAGCAAAGCAGTTACCCAGACAGCTGCCAAAAGCTTTTGGAGAAAAAAAAAAAGAATACCAACATGCGTGACTATTAAACAACATGCCAGGCAGAGAGGCTATTTTCTGTGCATGCTGGTAATAGTGTGCACCGAGGTATACTTTATGGACGAGTCAGGCTGGGCTGTGGGACTCACAAATACCATGGTTTCCTACACCGTTCCCATGTCTATTTGTCTATGAACAGAAATGAAAAAGAATATGTACACAGAAACACATAGAAACAGAATAGATGGCCAGAGTCGCATGGAAAACAAATGCTCGGGATTTCACTGCTATACACTCACACACTGCGAGTGCTATAAGGATATAAAGTGAGTCCAAGCATCTAAAATATCTGGTTTGTTGTAAGGGGTTAATGCTAAACCAGTTATAGGACAATTGATTGATTGGTCCATTGGCGAACTGCTCAGAGATAAAATGCATTACCCTTTCCAATGCAGACCAACCATATAACTCCCCCGAGGACTAACAAAGCTCACCAAGGAACCTTAAAGTCTTCTGGTGGAGCCGGCTCTTTCAAGAGAAAATCCTGGAATTAAAGGTATACTTCTATAGGGTTTTTCGCTTTAGCCCTTAAAAGACTGTAATCCTTTAGTCATTGACCTCTTTCAACCTGAATGTAAACTGCCATATTAGTGCTCTAGAAAAGACTAACCAACACTGATTCTGAGACTTTTTTTTTTCTTTTCTTGCTTTTATACATGATGTATATACAGTATGTGTTTACATTCAATCTTCTATACCAATTATCCGGTGTACATGGTCGTGGGGGGCCTGAAGTTTATCCCCAGACACGCAGGAAATTTTCGGGAACGCCAATTAACCTAATCTACATGTTTTGGGGCTGTGGGAGGAAACCGGAGTACCCGGAGGAAACCCACCAAGCCCGGGGAGAACATGCAATCTTCATGCACTCAGAGCCAAGGCAGGAATCAAAGGTGTAAGGCGACAGTGCAACTGAAAAATGAGTTAACAGCTAAGATCGGGTAAGAGCGAAGGTCATCACATGCATCCTCCAGGACATGTAACATCTTTTCAGACTGCCCATACACCGTTATGAGGCCGGATGTAAGTGCTACTCATGCTAGCAGATTGGCTAGTGTTGCTTGCTGTAAGAGTGCAAGTATGCCACCCCTCCTCTCCAAAAGCATGACCAATCTGCTTGCTAGACTTCCTGGAACAGGTGTCTTCAGTGGAATTTGAAAAACATTTTTCTGTACCCAGAAGCTCATGCTTGAGCGACACAATAACTGACAGATCAAACTGCGCACATTTACTATTTCCCAACTTCCGTAATACCACAGACTGTTTACTATAGAATGTTTCAACAATTTATATCAAGGCACTGATTTAAAGCGCAGCGAATAAACTGAATCTACAGTAGGACTAAACTCTGTCAGTTTTCAATGATAAGTTTTACTTCCAACCTTAGTTGTTCTTCCTGTGTCCTGTTTGACTCGCAAAAAATGAAAGAAAAAACATGGTTTCTAGTCCTTTCATATACAATCTCTCAATTAAACTATTTATAATAAATAAAAAATAAGCTCGGAAGAAAATTTAAAAGATATCGCTTTGCTACATCAGCTGATGAAGCCACTATAGAGGCTAAAAATAAAAAAGTGAAAGTTAGCAAAATGTTAGATTTGATTAAATATGGGCCATAATAGAATTAAGCATTACGCCAAATAAGCGTAATATTCTAAGTAAAACATCAGAATCATTAATAATAAATACAACAGCAATAGCACTTGATGCTACTCAAGTGTTGGCACTTCCCCAAAGTCCTCGCACATAGCCGAAGCTCTTCTTTGTTTTTTTATGGCCCATAATTTGTCTTAACAGTAGGATGAACAAGAAAAGGCATTCTCTAATCCTATTAGTGCAGCACCTGAGCTGGAATGGCTAATCCTGTTTAAACTCACTGCCCAGGCTCTATAATCCCCCCATGTCCAGATGTTCAGCTGACTCCACCATCACCCAGAGGTGATGAGAGGGCAGTTTATCACCTGTAGCAGTGGTCCGATCCACTCCTCCGCCTGGATTAACCCGAGCCCAGGCTAAGTGTCCTGCTGCAGTGTTATGGATAGGGCTGTAGTCTGAAAAAAATAAATAAATCACAGCCGGAAGAGGAGCTTGCTTTGCAGTTTGTGTTGTTTTTTTTTTGGGGGGGGGGGGATCCCATGTTCTGCTGGAGAATCTGGAAAGTATCATATTTGTTGGAATATTTGACATTTCGTGTCAGTTGCTGGACAGAGTTCGGCACTGGTGCTAAATTTAGATTCTGCGGTGTTGGCTACAGGTGAAAATGGATTTAGTTTTCTCCTCTGTATCTAGTAACACTCTGAAATAATGCTTAGTGTTATAGGCCCGTGTAACAGCATGGATCAATCCGCAATCTCAGATGTCAAACATTTGTCAAATTTAACACCCAGTAAACTCTCAGTTGAAAGCCTTGTAGTCACTGTAATGATGTCCTACCGCTTTTGTTGAAGTCCACGTACTGACTGTTCTCTGCACTAAATTGCTAAGAAGCAGAACAGTGGATGCTTCCCCCTATATTGTAGCTGCGACATCTACATCTCAATCAAAACTCAATGGACCATTCACACCAAAAATTTAGTACACAGATGGAAGCTAAAATGATTTCTGGTTGAAATTATTTGCACATTGTCTGCCCTTATTTTGAAGCCTGGCGCACTATATGGCCAAAAGTATGCAGACACCTGATCATCTGAACTGTTTCCACAAAGTACAAAATAGGTATTCGATGTCTGTTCGTTGTACCATTACAGTTTCCCTTCATTGAAACGAAGAGGCGCAAACGTGTTCCAGCATGACAATGCACCTGTGCACAAAGCAAACTCCATATAGACATTATTTACCAAGTTTGAACTGAAAAAACATGGTGAACATCCTGATCTTAACCTCTCTGAACACTTTTGATATGAACTGAAATCAAAACTACACCTGCAGACCTCCTCACCAGACAACAGTAAATGTTCTTACGCCTGAAAGAACACCACAGGAACGATCCAAAATTTTAGTGGAAAGCTTTCCCAGGAGGAGTGCAGGTTATTAGAAACAAGCAAAATTGGATGCTGATCAAAATGAATGAATTAATTAAAAAAAAATGTCTCTACAGTTTACTGTATCTTTACAGCCACCAGCTTCACACCCCAAAAGAGAACTGGCTTTTATTCTGACGCACAAGTTCTCTACAAATTTTAGTCTAATTTATAGTCATTTACTCTGTTTGTTTCTTATACTTCATTTGTAACCACGAAACACAATATTTCAGTTGTAACAACGTTGCAATGACAT
This sequence comes from Clarias macrocephalus, assembly GCA_011419295.1. Classification (NCBI taxonomy): domain Eukaryota; kingdom Metazoa; phylum Chordata; class Actinopteri; order Siluriformes; family Clariidae; genus Clarias; species Clarias macrocephalus. The sequence goes on along the minus strand of JAAGKR010004741.1, from coordinate 45,762 downwards.
CCACAATCAGGACATCTCTGAGACAACATTGTCCTTTGAACGTTTTAATGACTTACATACATTGAAGTTGAGATCGTGTTAAACAAATGACCCAAACACAACGCTGCAAATACAACCTCAAAACAATGAACTTTTTATCTTTAATGCC
>JAAGKR010004741.1:0-45594 GCA_011419295.1 Clarias macrocephalus | reverse complement strand
GGGGGGATCCCATGTTCTGCTGGAGAATCTGGAAAGTATCATATTTGTTGGAATATTTGACATTTCGTGTCAGTTGCTGGACAGAGTTCGGCACTGGTGCTAAATTTAGATTCTGCGGTGTTGGCTACAGGTGAAAATGGATTTAGTTTTCTCCTCTGTATCTAGTAACACTCTGAAATAATGCTTAGTGTTATAGGCCCGTGTAACAGCATGGATCAATCCGCAATCTCAGATGTCAAACATTTGTCAAATTTAACACCCAGTAAACTCTCAGTTGAAAGCCTTGTAGTCACTGTAATGATGTCCTACCGCTTTTGTTGAAGTCCACGTACTGACTGTTCTCTGCACTAAATTGCTAAGAAGCAGAACAGTGGATGCTTCCCCCTATATTGTAGCTGCGACATCTACATCTCAATCAAAACTCAATGGACCATTCACACCAAAAATTTAGTACACAGATGGAAGCTAAAATGATTTCTGGTTGAAATTATTTGCACATTGTCTGCCCTTATTTTGATATGAACTGAAATCAAAACTACACCTGCAGACCTCCTCACCAGACAACAGTAAATGTTCTTACGCCTGAAAGAACACCACAGGAACGATCCAAAATTTTAGTGGAAAGCTTTCCCAGGAGGAGTGCAGGTTATTAGAAACAAGCAAAATTGGATGCTGATCAAAATGAATGAATTAATTAAAAAAAAAAGTCTCTACAGTTTACTGTATCTTTACAGCCACCAGCTTCACACCCCAAAAGAGAACTGGCTTTTATTCTGACGCACAAGTTCTCTACAAATTTTAGTCTAATTTATAGTCATTTACTCTGTTTGTTTCTTATACTTCATTTGTAACCACGAAACACAATATTTCAGTTGTAACAACGTTGCAATGACATCCACAATCAGGACATCTCTGAGACAACATTGTCCTTTGAACGTTTTAATGACTTACATACATTGAAGTTGAGATCGTGTTAAACAAATGACCCAAACACAACGCTGCAAATACAACCTCAAAACAATGAACTTTTTATCTTTAATGCCAAATAACATCCATTCGCACAATATCTGACCACATTCCTGCTCCCTTCAATTTCTAACAGGGTTCAGAATTCTGATTAGAGATTGGGACGGACACAATAGCTTACCGCATACTGCGCGTTTATGTCCTGTCAAACACCTACTTCTGTTGTAATGTTGTCTCTTTGTTGAATTTTCTTTCGGAGATATTACCGTCAGGTGCATCCTAGCTCCCAAATTACTCTAGTGTAATATGGTGTTTGCACAGCGTCCACAGCATCACGTCCGCTTTCACAGAGCAGATCTCAGATGTTAGGCAGGGTTTTTTTTTTACCCTTTTGGCTGCTTTCCAATTTAGCATTTAGTTAAATTGCTGTTTTCTGGTAGTTTTTTTGGGGGCACTTGTTGTGTACACACATTTACCAGCATCAACAGCCTGTTAAATAGTGTTTCACTGGTAAACAAGCAACGCTCTCACTTCAGTGACTAGAGTTTGAAACCCACTCAGGTCACTGATGTGGTGTTAATACCCTGGTGTTTCTGCAGCATTGCGTTAAGGGCATTTGTTAACCCATCGTCATACAGTCAACGCTATTCTGACATCATTCGAACTTTCCCCAACGTCTGTAACGCTTGTAAAGCCAAATTTATGTAACCGCAACCTGTTGACAACCAAAAATCCGTAGTGAGAATACTACGAGGGTAAGTCAAAAATATCTACACTCTGGCTGTAGTATTTATTTTAATCTGCTTTTAGTAACGACAAATACAGAATTTTTCAACATAATCTCCTCACATTTCAAGACACTTTGTCGATATGTCAAAAAGCTTTCGTATTCCCTCATTAAAAAATTTTTTAGGCTGAGCTGGGAGCCACGAACGCACCGCTGTCTTCATACCTTCATCAGAAGTGAATCTGCTTTCAGGGGACCAAACAGGTGAAAGCGAGATCGGGACTATAGGGAGGATGATTTAACACCAGCGGAGGTGTATTGTCATGCAAGATCACAACGTACTTGGAAAGCAGTCCTCTGCGTTTAAACTGAAGTTTTAGGCTTCAGCTCTTCAATAAGCATCTCACAGTAACGAGCACTGTTGATCGTCAAACCTTTCCCTGATACTGGTGATACCAATTTTCCAGCTGAAGGTTGACTTTTTCTCGGTCTGCGATTGAGGATGTTTCCGTTCCAAACTCTGCTGTTTACTCTCGGACTAGTAGTGATGAATCCGTGTCTTGTCAAGCAGTAATGATTTTCTTTAAGAGACTTTCACCTTCCTTTAGAGTATCGGTCCAAATTTGGTTTGCAGGTAATCAAACACTTCTGTTTATGCTTTTCCGCAAGTTGTATCGGCACAAGGTGCACCCTCGGACCACAGAAAACTAATCACTGCACGCAAAAATTAACACGTTCACACCAAGCAGTGACTGGGGAGACAGTAGCCTTGATTAGAAAGCGCTGATAAGACAATGGAGTCAACAGAAGTTTTAATTTAACCGGCGTGCGGATGATTTTTGGTTGACTCTCTTACTTATATACTGTAAGAAATAATTGTATAAAATGATAACATTACGACTACGTTACGACGGTATTTTTCTACATTGTTAGTCCTAGGTAGGTTTTTGGTTGTTGTGTCAGAAGTAGTTGACATTTGGTGGTTCTTTGTTTCCACTCTTCTTAAAACACCACTCGATAACGGTGCTTGGCTCCATTTAGCTTTCTTTTGCTGCATTGTTGTGTCACAGCAGAAATAAAGTTACCTCGTGAATTGGCTACTTTAAAAGCCAGGAGTGTGAAAAGAACCCACTGAGGGGATTAAAATTTTACCCTTTAAAATCGTTCTCGTCCTGCTAAACGTTTCAGTTTCTCCCTCTGAAATGTAATGTTAAAAGAACTCTGAAATGTTCCTCGCTTCAAGCTGTGGTCCTGATGGCCTTACTACTACAAATATGCGTTTGGGGTGACTTATAGCACATTTCTCCTCCTAACAAGCAATCCAAGTGCGCCGAGCATTGTGTCTCTGAGTGCAAGCTCAAAAATTGTTCTCCTATATTACTGTATTATATCATAACCTGGTGCTTGTGCTGTCACTCCTGCTCGTAGGCTGCTTTCCCATCCCAAAGGTTTTTAAACGAGGAACAGCGTTCGGGCTGCGGTTAAAAAAAAGAAAAACAAAATCTTTTGTCCTCCAGAGTCACACTTTGAGCATGTCTGGTTTAGAAGGCAAGTGCTCCAGTGTGCAGTAAAAATATGAAAAACTGATCTAACTGTAAATGTTTAACCTTAAATACCAATCTTATAAAACTTTTATGTTTTGCTTAGTACTACAATTATTTTTTTTTTGTGTGTGTGTGTGTGTGTGTGTGTGTGTGTGTGTGTGTGTGTGTGTGTGTGTGTGTGTGTGTGTGTGTGTCTCTGGTGCTCCGCTGGTAAAAGGGAACGATTCGCAATATGTGAGTCATCACATGATATATTTTAAAGTGTAAGACATTTGGCCCACACAGGAAGTTCTTAAATTTGACTTATGATTCTCATCAATTTTACAAAGTTTCCCCAGACACCTGGCTAAACAACAGATAGCAACTGGCCAAACAAGGCCAGGCGCAGACTGAATTCGCCAGTAAAATTAATTTCCATATGTCGCTCTCGGACTCAGAGCAGATGTTTTCACTTACTGTACGGAGCAAGTAGCCAAATCATAGTAAATACCACACCAAAGTAAAGACTCGTGAATAAAACAGTCAAACAGGAATCTGAAGCGGCACTGGGCACAAGTTTATCGAAACTACACGTTTTTTCTATTCCTTCCACTGAAGCCTCAATGTTATTCCTTTGAGACATGCTTTTCTGTTCACCACGGTTGCAAACGGTATCTATTTGTGTTACCGGAGCCTTCCTGCTTCCAGCTTGATCCGGACTCATTCTCCTTTGACCTCTCTTATCTCTTTATCGTTCCTGCCTGCTAGATGTTGTGGTTTTTTTTTTTCCTCGCACCAACTCTACAGAAAATCTGAGGAGATCAGCGGTTTCTGCTTAACATTCACGCCTCGCTTGAACTCACTAAAATAACATCTTTTCCCCATTTGGATGTTCCACCTGAAGCTTTTCGTTTGTTTGTACATGACATGATTGTGCCTCGATGATTGCATGAACATGCCAGGGTACAACTGTTCAGATTAAACTGGATAGTGATTGCGCAATCCGGTGTCACGTCCCCTTCGGAAAGATGTATACAGTATGCGTGTATGCGTCCTGGTAGGAGATGGCAGGATTAGACGACAAGCAGTAGTGGCAGTGTGTTTACGTGTACATACACAATCTGATAACTGTTCAAAAATGTTCAATAATCCAATGCATCTACATGCACTTAAGTAATTTGATAAACGGGAAGACGCTGGGTCTACGGGAAAAAAAAAAGTCTGACTTACTCCGTAATTAGATTTCAAGTATCAAAGCTATTAGTTAATTACATTTTCCAGCAGCAAGGTGGTAGCAACCCCAGTTTTTTTTTTTTTAAATCAAGCAATCAAATAAAGGTATTGTAACAAAGTAGGAAAGCCTACAATGTTTGGGACCCCATCCATGTCGTCCATCACCTTGGAAGGACTGTAAATACTTCATTGGAATTAAGGTAAAGAATCAAACCTCATATTGCATACTACTGTTATGTAGTTAGGAGAATCGACCTCCAGAGTCGAGGGTTCGATTCACACCCAAGATCTGTGTGCATGAAATTCTCACCATGCTTGCTGGGTTTCCTTGGGTACTCCAGTTTCCATCTCACAGTCAAACGAAATGCAGACTAGGCTAACTGGCATAGAGAGTGTGTGTATGTTTATGTGCCCTGAGATGGACGGACACCCCATCCAGAGTGTATCCCATCCCGTGCCCTGCGTTCCCTGGAATAAACCCCGAATAGGATAATCGGTATAGAAAATGAGTGAGTGAGTGAGTGAATGGTTCATTCCTCACAAATTATTTATACCTCAGCAATGCGTCAGCTTTTTTTTTAATTCATTAATCTATGAATTGCATTTCAAGCTATTAACCTGGCACCTAGCCCAGGGAGGTCAGACAACAAACAAGGTGAAGGACGACATGGATGGGGTCCCAAACTTCGCAGGGCAAAAGCACACGCAATCATACACTACATGTAATCTGGAAACAGCAATCAGTCTAGACTGCATGTCTCTGGCCTGTCGGAGGAAACAAGAGTACCTGAGAACATGCAAAAGATTCGAACCCCCAGCGCTGAAGGTGCAAGGCGGCATGATGTCAGCATGTAGATACCATGATACGTTTTATTATTTTTTATGACTGAAAGGAGATCATTAATTTATTCATTCATTCTGTATACCGCTTATCGCGTTCAGAGTTCTGGAAGCCCGGAGCCTATCCTAAGAGATTTTGGTATGAGGCGGGGTACACCCTGGACAGCGTGCCAATCCATCGCATACAGTGCACACACATACCACTCATTCACACACTATGGGTAATTTAGGAATGCCAACTCATACATATCATGTCATGTCATGTCGAAACAGCTTTACAAATCCCAGTATGATATTTTCTTGTTATTGCGCAACCCAGAGTTTGCGGTGTAATTCGGAAAACTGATTGGATGTAATTATGGAAAGGTTCGTTAAAATATAATAAATCACATATTTGATGATTGATGATGAGGTTGAGGGTTGATGTTTCTTTCATGATGTTGTGTGATTCCGTGATTCCGATTTTTGCGGCCAAATTAGTTTTTTATAGAAACGGACATTTTTATTGATTATGTGCAAAGAACGTTTTTGAAAAAGTGACCTCATTTTAACTAATTAATTTATTTATTTATTTAACTTCATTTCTAAAATATATTTCCCCTTTAAAAAAATATCAAAAACAGAATGGATCCCAAAAAAGGCTTAGTAAACACCGAGCACTCCATTTCAAATAAATTCTGTCTTTCTTTCTATTTCTCTCATTCTCACATTCAGTCAGCACTGAAAAATAAGCCAGCTCAAAACTCCTGTGAGGAAGCAGCGCAAACACCTGCCACGTTGAGGAGTGTGACTGTAAGGCACACACAGTCGTGTTGTTTGGATTCGAAACCACTAGAGAAAAGCTGAATTCGTCAAACTCAGAAGTGTGTGGGTTTTACAGCGGTGTGACCATCCAGATGTACTGTACATCAAAACCGTCACAGCTGGAGTCCACGGCCAATTTTACAGCCAGTGTTTAGAGGAAAAGCCCGGCCATTTCTGTTCAGCGTGTCCGTAACCCCAGAGCCTCTGTCTCGCATCAAACCTCCAGAATAACAGCGTTTCTTCCGGCTTTGAGAGAATGACAGTTTTGACATGTCTGCAATTCAGGAAAGAAAACTCCCAGGTGAATTGGACTGCTACACTTTTCACAGGCTCTCCTTTTTTCCCCACTCGTTCCAATTCCCCAACTTTTCTCAAGTTGTTTGAAGGTCAAAGATCGCTACGCTCTGTGCTAAGGCAAACCCTCGCTCTCTCTCATATGGAGCCAGAACCATGTGAACGGTGTAGCAGAGACCACTGTGAAGAAGACTGGTCAATGCATACACACACACACACACACACACACACACAGTGTTTAAAAAAGTATTTTTTTTTCATTTAAAGATAGAAATAAACAAATAAAACTTTTGAAGTACTTAAAACAAAAAAAGGCAAATATGTATCGTGATGAAAATGCATCAAATACAATATATTAATATCTTAAATATTTAACAGTTAAGATTCTGCACTGCTGTGAGGTCCATGATTAAATGTAAGCGAAAGCTTTTATTGAATTTTGAGTTGAAGCAAATCTTTCGGAGCCTGTACAGTATGTCTGAGGTCATTTTATTTAAAACGGCATTCAAACAATTCTATGAAACAAAGTTAGAAATCCAAATAATGAGCCTGTGAAAACTGAAAAGCTTGACATGTTTTTACTTATGCGCATTCCTTACACTTCAATTCACAAAATTGTTAAATAGCGTCATTAAAAAACTACATTTTTATTTATATTTAACCACTGCAAAAATGTAACAGAAATTTTTTTTTCTGATTTTTTTTTTATATATAATTAGAATAAAATTTTAAAGATGACATAATCCTTCGAAAATTCTTTTTAATACTTCTGACTTTGCCATCCACAAAACCAGTGCTATTTACGGATGAACTATTTAATTTTCTTAACTGAAATCTATAATTAAGTACACTTACTAGAGATGGAAATCCTGCAGGCTGAATGAATTATTTAGGAAATTTGGATGGTAATTCAGCTGTTTATTATAAAACATGTTATTTGCATGTTATCGGCGTAAATAATACTGCACTTCTTTTCATTTCGCTTCACAGTAGCACCTCAACCCATAAATATGTTTATGCAGAAGTTTATCTGAGTCAGCATGAGTCATTTTTCCGAACCTGAAGCTGGCTATGTAGATTTGATTTGCGTTTGCGTATAAAGCCTTTTTTGTACACAAAAACTTTAAATTTAACGTCAAATTTCGCAGGCGTATACTGGCTTGATCACTTTTGATCCGTTTCCTTTTAGCACACTTCTAATAAAAGTGAATATTGCATAGAATGTGATATGTTGTTATTTACGAGAGTACAGTAAAAACCTTAAAAAACAACCTCTTGAGATATGTAACTGCGGTCATACACAGTGTAGAGATGAAGTGCCCCCAGTCTTAACGCTAAATATAAAATAATGTACACAATACTCTAAGAAAAGCGACACCTAATATTATACAGATAGCTGACATAGCCACATATAAAACTATTTCATTATGATTTTTTTAAAACTTCAAACTGTCTCTCATTACCGTGTCAAAGTAAGCAAAAAAAAATTTTTTTTTAAACCCAGAACAATGTCTGGCTACAGATTTGTCATTTAAGTGTAAGACAATTTGCTTTCTCAGTTGCTCAAGGGAATAAGGAGCAGTTTGGACTCATTGGAGACTGGCTCACACTTTATTTAAAATATATAATGCAGCTCTGGGAGGGCTCTGTTCCACTTTTTCCACCATAAATAGTGTACGCTGAATAGGCGAGCGGTGAGAAAACAAGCCTCAACCCCGTGAGGCTGCTTGGGAAGCAGGAATATAAAACACAATGTCCAGTACTCGATAAGCTGAGAACTCTGCACCGTCCCAATATGAGTGAAATAAAAACCTGCGTGTGCGTGTGCGCGTGTGTGTGTGTGTGTGTGTGAGACATGTAGCTGGGACTTTTTGTCAAATCAGTTACTGTGACAACTCAAAAATCACTTTTTTTTTCTTTTTTTTTTTTTGAAAGAGGGGCGTCTCTATTCTCTAAGCACTGAGATCAAATCAAGTTTGGAGTCCTCTTGGTGCACATGTGACTGCCAATGTGGAAAATGAATGTGGGTCACGCATTAAAATTTATGAGAAGTGCAGAAGGTATGATGACGTGGTGGTAGCGGCTGTTGCTGGGTATAAAACACAGAATGAAATAAACACCAGAAATACTGTATGTAGTGTGAAATTGCCATTTCGGTTGAAATTTCGTGCATGTTTTTTATGACCTTTAAAAGGCAAAAGAATTTTAAAAAATTATAATAATAAATAAAAAAAATTGCATCTACGTACTTTTGCTAATGGCGTTAAGACGCAAGTTCGGGAACTATTTTAGATTACAGCAATAAAAACATTACTTTGGTGGGATATATGGGGAATATAAAGACAAATACTGCCTGCCACTGCATTTGCAGCTGTAATTCTTTTTTTAAACCATACACTCAATATGTTAAGATTTAAAAACTGCCCAAGTGGAACTTTATGGAATTCGGCTGTATTTTAGCAAAAACATCATCCAGTCGTTTTTTGAATCTCTCCTCATAAATTTCCTCTACTCCTTTCGCAGTTGATCTGGAAGCCGAGCACGTTCTACTCGAACGATCCTGCATACCCCTCGCTCTGTCTCAGGAGTGGGACGTACGATCCGAGCCCGATATTGGGCCAAGGAGATAATATTACAGCAGTTATGCAAAAAAACAACAACCAAAAAAAAAAAAAAAAGGAAAAAAAAAAACCTGACATTCACAATCATCGTTGAGGGTTCAGCCGTTGGATGGAGCAAGAGGAGAGGAGACTGGGAGCCATTTCTTCCTTGCTACATTACCATAACCTTGATTAACATTGGAAATGAAATGCTGTGTCCTGCTATATGAAACCAGCTCTGGGGCTTGTGCTTACTCCGGGTCATTTTATTTAATAAAGCTTTGAACCCCCTCGATTACTGATTAGCAAACTCCTCTTCCGTGCTGATTGCTTTTTTCGCAGAAATCGGGCGCAGACTTTAATCCTTAATGAGATGTTAGCCAGCCTTTTAACAGAACACTGTGTCAGGTTGTGAACAGAAAATTCACTTTTGAAGAGCAGTTTTTTTCCCCCCTGCTCTGATTTCATTTCATTAGAAAGAAAGAAATGAATCGCTGATCCAATTTCAATGCTTGTTGAGCAAAGTTTGTCTAATAGAGGTATGAAATAATGTTGAATCGTCTCTGAACAAATGTTCAAGCTTGCATTTCCTATTCATGTGAATAGTTTAAAAAAAAAACTGCTAAATATGAAGTACAGCTATGTATTTTTTTCCGCTGTTTTACACAGATTATAAAAGTAATTACGTTAATTTATTATTCTGTTAAAAATTAAGAAATGTCCTGACTGTAAATAGTCAAGGACAAAAAGCTACTGCTGATTCATATTACACAAAACAGGGTTAAAGCCAAGTGTAGATTTGACCTCCAGAGCTCTGTAACTTAATTCTCTCAAACAGTAATCCAACAAATATAGTCTGGAGTCTCACAGAAGTGAATCCACTGTGACTCCGTGTTACCGCCATCTTAAAGCACACAGTGTGTCTTTTTAAAACTGGACTCCGCTGACTGATTTTCTCACTTAATCAAATTTCCAAACTAACGAATACTGTGCTGTGTCCTGCGCTACGTCCATTTTCTTCCACCAGGAATATCGCTTAATACCACAGGGAAATGGGGGGAAAAAAAAACTTTTACTGGTTTAATGGCTTACATCATTCAATTAAACGACTGAGATCAGGTCGGAGTTTTGTGACAGTCCTGGGTGGGATTTAATCAAGCGATCTTATAAAAATGTTATTTCACTCAGCGTTTCATAAAAAAAAGGAGAGGAAAATGTTTTTTGACCTTGAGGGTAGCAGGTCATGTTCCAAGCAGATGGAACACTCATTAGTGCTCAGTGGGTAATTTCAAGGGAGATAGTTTTCACACACAATGAAGAAGAAATTAAACAGTAAATCACCGCCCCCTTGACGCCATAAATTAATTACTGTGCCGTACACCGATGGAGTTCATCTGCGCAACGTGGACAAAATGACCGCAAAATCGCTTCATGGACGGAAATTGGGAAAATAATAGCAGAACCCTGACCAGAGGAAAAAATTAAACAAAAGCAAATTAAGAGCACGTCTCTTTCGGAAGTTTCACTGCATTAGGGGGGAAAAAGGGAAATTACGCATGCGGTTCTTTTCATTTCTGATTTTTAAGATCAAGAAAATCATTTTAGTACTAATCAGGAGAAGTTTGAAAAAGGTATTTTACAGCCATTTTTTTTTTCGCTATTAAAATTAAGCACAAAATATTTGGCGTCTTACTAATTTTTTTTTTTTTTTCCGTTTTACTTCCAGCGATAACGTACTGAATAAACTGATGGGAATTGCTCGCGTCTATAAAAATGTGTATTTTTTTTCCCTCAACTCAAATGATATTCAACTTTCTCTTGATATCACTACTACTTCATCCCTGAGCTCCATTTCTTGTGTTCAGCTTACACCATTCCAGGAGAACTATGTCTCTCAGATGGTTGAGAAAATGGCGGACAAACTGAAGTAGAACAAAATCTAACGCAACGCCACCTAGAGGATCCTAAAACCGAAAACCACAATTTCAGATACAGCTCTAATGACATAACGTACATGATTCCTTTATGTTGTGAGTGTATATATATATACACACACACACACACACACACACACACACACAAACACATATATAAACATTCTATATAGATAGATAAATAGATCTGAGGAATAATCAGAACTAATGAGTCAGACGTTCCTCCAATTTGTCCTAAATAACAGCAAAACAAAAGTTTTAAATCTATTTAATAAATCAAAAGAAAACTGCTGAGAATAAGAAATAATACAGTTCTCACCTTCTGAACACAATCCATGTTTACAGTGTTAACCTCATCTAAACCTAAAGGAAGAATTCTTACTGATATACCTTATTCTACTGAAAGCAATTTTTAAAAAATCTACGGAAAAAAGCATATCTAATTTTTTAACATTAAAAATGTGCATTGGTCGGGAAAACTGCTATCACGCTGATATTTCAAAAATTAACACACAGAGCAGGAAAGTAAATAAAGTAAAGACTATAAAATCAGGCTAAATGTCCTTTTAAAAAAAACGGGAAAATGTGTATATTGTCAGGATGAAGGCATCCAATTAAAAAATAAATAATCTAACAATATATCAGACTATAATCAAATTTAATAACTTTTTCCCAGAAACTTTTACATACAAAAGAACAGAATAACTTTGCCTTTATTTCACATTCGCAGCCGAAACCTGCCGAAGTGAATATCGGCCCTGCTTTCGACGCTTTAGTCTTTCACCTCGGGTGTGCGCTCGTTTCCAACTTTATTTCCTTCAAGTGTGCATTTTACCCCAAATCCTGAAAATAACAGCTTTGCAGAGACTATAAATCATTTGTAATGGGCACTGTTCAGTAAAGCAGGCAAAAAAATAAAAGTTTCTCTCAGGACTTGTCAAATTGTAGAACGCACAGATCTGCTTGCTGATAAGAGAAATTAACACTGGTGGAACTGTGAAACTGCTAACTTAGACGAGACAAAACAGTACTAGATGATATTTCGTCAGAACGCTCAGTAGACGAGAGAAAGCGCACAGCTGAGATTAAAGTACGGACCGGTTGCTCATATTACATTTTGGAGATAAGACTGATAACGAATCAAAGACGCCAGGGACGTGAGGCTTATTAGAGAATCTTAAGACATTCTTAGAAAGTTGGACTGTCAAAGATGTCCCGTCACAACTGTGGACAAAAATCACATGTTTAAAAAATTATAAAAGTATATTTGCACTCCTTGTACGGGAAAGCAAGTTGTGCTGGTCTTTAAAACAAACGTTAAATGAAATTTCATTAATGACCCTGTACTTTAAACCGATGTGTCCGTGTATAAATCGGACAAACTCTTAAACTTGAAGCAGAGGAGTGCACGCACAAGGGTGGCTGTTTTGCAAGTTTTGTCATTTTCTAAATTCTGTAAGATGCTTCATTTAAAAAAAAAATTAACAAGCTTTTTTCACCAATAGAAAAAAGACAGACAGAAGGATGAAGTCAGGAATCATGTCTTAACAATCATGCAAAATACTAATAAATAGAAAAAAAGAAAGATTATTTTAAATGTTTAATGTGTGATGTCTTGTGTCTTACATCTTTTTCAAAACACACTGCACTGAGTCAAAGTCGAAATATGTTGGATTCTATGAAGCCTTGCAGGCTGCAGACAAAGCTCAGCCTTCTGCCACACTGGAACTTGGCCCAAGATTCTGAGTATGGTGTGTGTGCGTGCACGAGTGTGTGTGTGTGTGTGTGTGTGTGTGTGTGGGAGAAGGGGGTCGTTTTAAGATTTCATCTCACAACGCGAACCACATGTTGATATGAAAGTAAATGTCTACAACACAGCTTCAAGCGGAATTTATTTCAGAACACCCGCTTCTTTTTTCTATATATATATATATATATATATATATATATAGTTGTAGAGGATTATTTATACATATATACATAAAACTGAAAAAAAAAACATCACAGCAAATAGCACAAAAAAGAGCTCTAGGTTAAGTTACTGAATGAGTTACTGAGCATTAAACAAACTAGGGCTAAAAAGTCACGCCACATGACATACATAGCTTTCTATTAGGGAGAGGCCGTACTGCACGTACTGTGTAAGACTCATTACGTTTCATCTCACTGCTGGGAGAACTGAACCAAAATGCAAGGAGGAACTTCACAAGAAGTAGGTCGAGATTTTCCCTCACCTGTAGATGCGCATCAGGATTAGGTTTTACACGGACAAAGCGAGAGGAGTGTAATTAATAATGGCACGATGCATGTGTTTGCAATGGAACATCACAATCGAGTTCATCTACAGTAGCTAGTGTTTAAAATTATTTAAAGTTTTAATTTAAATCATTTAAATTTAAAGTCATTTAAAGTATTCTAGAATTGCTTCATCATTATTTCTAACAGAGCTTATTAACCCTTTTGCAAACAAAAACTAATTATAATAAAAATATATAAAAATATACAAAAAAATGTTGGCTATTGATCAGAGATGTATAAAGACTAAAATAGATTTTTCCTTCCCAATAGAAAATAAATGGGGAAAGTTATTTTTGTTCCAACGGCCTGCTTGTTTTTGAGAGATGTTGAGGTTAGGATTAATTCGAGTGAGCCGGTTACTATGTTAATAACCTTTTTTAAACAAATAAATAAATAAGCTTTAAAAAAAAATAAACACTGGGTTGTGTTTTCTATCATTGTTTCTGAATGCAAAATTAAAATTAAAAAATTGCATGTTTTGAAAAGCATCGTTTTCTAAAAGAAACTCAGTTTTCATATCGCACAGATGAACAAAAACTTTAGTCAAGTCCACGAGTCTACTTTACACTTCAACACTCGCTTCAAGATTTGTTGTAAATACAGATGTTAGTTTGTCTTGCGCACAAGTCGATAATATCAATAAATAAGTGAATTAAAGTGAATGTGACAAGTGAAAGCGAATTACAGACTTGATTTTGTTCTGTTTTTTGTTTTGAACTTTTTTTTTTTTTTTTTTTTGCACTCCTTGCAGAAAAGTGTGTCCTGCTTACCTGGGATTGGTGCTGTTCCAGTACACAGCATATCTGTCTGAAATGATCTTGCTGTCATCTGCCCAAACTGTGACCCAAAACAGCATCATCAAAAGAGTCAACTCCATCTGATAAACAATACAGTGTCTGTCCATCATCATTAATCACAATCCAAACCTATTAGAAAAAAAAAAAGAAAAATAAGAGTCTCTGTGCTTTCTCTCTCTCTCTCTCTCTCTCTCTCTCTCTCTGTTCAGGAGAGGATCAGATGCTGCTTAGCTTATGTGCAGGAATAAAAGCTTTCAATGAGAGCAGTCATTACATTCTTCAATCTTCAATCAATCTTGGGATAAGAAAAAAGACTGAGAGAGAGGATGAAAGTAAAGCGCTGGATACAATGTTTCAGTTTCTCATCAGTTTCCATTCAAACTCACAGCGCGCGAGCTCACACTTACAGCGTGCTGCATGGTCAGAATAATCCGCTCACGTGAGGAAAAAATAAATAAATATATATATATATAATGCGATAATAACAATAACAATGATGACGTTGATGATGATGATGATGATGATGAAGCGATATTAAAGATATCGCGTGCGGAGTCGTGTTTCACGCGGAGCGTAGAGTCCACTGCGTTTCAGATCCATCCCAACTTGCAGGAATTCAACTTTCATTACAGTCGGTAGACGGCACGCGCTGGAGAACACGTCCAACTTGCAAAAAAAGAAAAAAGAAAAATAAATAAAAATATATATATGACACTCTAGTAGTGATTTATCCTCCTCCTTCTTCTGCACCTCTTCCACATGTTCGGAAAGAAAGAAAGCAAGAAAACGCGTATCCGTTCAGCTGGAGAGTGAAAGAGACAGCGGCGCGTGCACAGGACCTTCCCGGCGCTGCTTAACGCGTCACATGAGAAAGTTACCCTCTCTCTCTCTCTCTCTCTTTCTCTCTCTCTCTCACACACACTCACAATCTCTCACTCTCTATCCGGGTGCGCGCTCGAGCTCAAACCGACCGCATCACTCGACAAGTTACCCTCCGGTTACCCCCGGTCACAGAGATGGCCGGCAGCCCCACAGTGGAACCGGCAACATTTTAACAGCGGCTATACAAACCCCGTCTCTCTCTCTCTCTCTCTGTCTCTCTGTCTATCTTTCTCTCTCGCGCACTCGGTCTCGCGCTGAGTGACTGAGCGGCTCTCCATTCATGCGCGCGCCGTGTGCTGCACTCCGGAGGGGCGGGGCTACAAGCTCCCAAGTTTTCATGTTATTCACTTGAACAGATAGATAGATACATACATAGATAGATTAGTGACTGAATTTCAGAACACTCAAACGCGCCAGAATACGTGTTGTTTTAATATTGTCATTGTTTTATTGTACGCACAAGTTATTTATTTTGTTTGCACAAGATAACATCTACAGTGGAACCTCGGCGATACGAATTTAATCCGTTCTTGGAGCGAGTTCTTACAACGGATTTTGCGCGTTTCGTAATTAACGCATTTTCCCTGAGGAAGTGATGTGAACACAGATAAATCGTTCCAGCCACCCCACCCCCCTCAAAAAATACTACCAATATTACCAATTTCATTTTTTGTACAGAAAAACCATTAAAACATTGAGAAAAGACATGTAAATGAAGCAAAATATGAAATAAATAGACACTAAACCTCACTTAACCTTAATTTATAATTCCTCTTGGAACCGGCTTCTTTAAAAACGAAACTAAAACTGGCTCCGTTTTCCTCTTGCTACCAGTCCTGATAACATTCCCAAGACCCATGGTGCTGTGTCTTCACTTAAAAAATAAAAATAAAAAACACAAAAAACATGTAAACTCACTTCACTTGTCTTTCACGCATGCGCGAACATGACGAACTGACGCAAACAAGTTTTGGACAGCTCTCAGACCTATGGGCAACTTATGCGCATGCACAACATGGGCATCCGGTTCAGTCGCTCGTATACCGGAAATGCTTCGTACACCCAGTCAAACGTTTAGAAAAATGGACAGCATGAAACTTTTGCAGTACTTAACCTGCCCCATAAGTGAAATCAAAGTGTTTAGTAAAAGCAATGTTATGAACAGTTATGTAAAATAGCAGCACTGAAGTGGTATAAGTGAATTGTGACGTGCTGGAGTCATTTTATATAAAACGTATGTGGGCTTCAACCTGAAATAATATAATCACTGAATACATAAAATCTGAACAGCTTATTTTTAGTTTTAACGACAGGTACTTATGCTAATACATTATATGGACAAAAGTATTTGTCCAAACCTATTAATTATTGTATTCATCTATTTCAATCAGGCCCCTTATCCCCAGTGAAGGGCAATCTTAATGCTTCAGCACACCGAGACATCTTGGACAATGTTTGCTGCCAACTTTGTGGAAACAATTTGGGGGAAGGTCCTTTTCTATTCCAACATGGCAGTGCCCCAGTGCACAAAGCAAGGACTATAAACACATGGTCTGATGAGTAGGTGTGGAAGAACTTGACTGGCCCGCTCAGAGCCCTGACCTCAGCTCCATCGAGTACTTTTGAGATGAACTGGAATGAACATTGTGAGCCAGGCTTTCTCGTCCAACATCAGTGCCTGACCCCATAAATGGTCTACAGAAAGAGTGGGCACAAATTTAAACAGAAACACTTCAAAACCGAGTGGACAGCCTTCCAAGAAGAGTGGAAGAAGAGTACAGGAAACCAACAAGCACAGGGAGAATATGCAAACTCCACACACATACAGACCCCAAAACGAATCAAAATTGTACCCTGAAGGTGCAGGGCGACAGTGTTAACCACTAACCCACTGTGCCGACATAGAGACAGCTCTTCGAGTTTTAGTGATAATTTAAAGGCAGTAAATGTAAACCCTGTGGTTTTCATGCAAGAGCCTTACGTGACTTTTGCATGACAAATAACTTGTTGAGACAAAATCATAATTTGTGCACACAAGATAAAGTACTTGTTCCTACAAAGTAATAAATAAGTCACACCTTTAGGGAATTCCGGAGCTCTGTACTATAGCGTCTTGCACATAATTATTCCATACATATTTTTTCCAGAGTCTGAAATGGCTTCATTGCTCAACAACTTCATGAAAACTATTGGGTGTCCCCAAACTCTTCATCCATAGGGAATGGTTGGAATAACAATGTCTTGTATTGGTCCCTGTGGCCATGTCCTCCAAAATCCCCAGATATCCAAAACACCAGCCCACCCAGCTCTTACCTGTGAATGGCAGAAAATGTACCAGAAGAAAATACAGCACAAAGATTGTTTACAAAGGAACGCATTCAAAATGCAATTACATGCATAACAACAGGTTGTGTTAAACACGAGTTCATCGTGAGTGGGAGAGATGACTGTGTGTGTTTGCAAAGAAATGGCAAGCATGTGGAGAGGATGTTTTAGAAATAAAGTTACATTTTGCTGAAGGGCTGAAGTAGTTGTACAGTTTAGGTCATCTTATTAAATTATATAAATAATTAGAGGTTACGTCATGTATAATAGTAGAGCGTTTCTGGAGTATATCATTTACATGTCCAATGTGTATTAAAAAAACCTCATCATTAGGCTCACTAAAACTCATTTTCATCTTTAACATATCCTTCCACTTGCTTATCTATATAAATGCATATATTTACAGTCATGTGTTGAAAGCATGTCTTCCTTCCCTGTTCGTGAGGTGTTAGCCCTCAGGGGTACATCTTTGTACCATTAATGTTTATCTTTAATATTGGATAGGCTCAGGGCTCTCAGTGACCCTGTACAGGATACGCAGTACAGAAGATGAATAAATAAAGATGAACCCATGTACTTTAAATTAGCTTTTAGTATAGACTACTTTCATTTCAAAACATTTTATGCAAATGGTTTGTACATAAGCCAAGTAACAAGGAAATGTACAGTTATAAATAGAAGCGTGTTAATTATGGTAAATGATTAGTAGAGCATCAATAGTAATTATGGTGATCTGGGGTAGTATACACTACTTAGTAGGTTAGTGTGTGGTCACAACACATCGACTCAGTCCTGCCCGTGTCAGAGAGCAGAGAAGGAAACGAAGCATTGCACAATGTGAGATTCAGCACTGATTAATATTTCAAAAGTAAGGGTAGGCGGACAGGGAGAGGGTGGGGGGAGGAAGAAAAATACGAATGAAACTTTAATTCCCTGCTTTTAAAAATGGCACAGAGATTAATGGTGGACACTTATAAAAATTTCATTGGTTGTTATGCATATATGCATGGAGCAGAGGGCTGTGTCGACAACTTGTGGCAGAGGCTGCAGGAGTGACTGTGCTGCCGGCTAGAGCATGTACACGAGAATAATCTTCAGTCTGATTATTCTCAGACAACAAAGCCTTCAGGGCTGTGAAAAGGAAAATGGAACAAGAAACAAAACTACCTTTGAATGTTCTATTACCCTTGAATGAATTTGGAGTAAGAAAGTAATAATAATAATAATAAACAATGAATTAATTTCTTTCACCCATATTATCATACAAATAATATGAATAATATAAACAAAAACCATAAATACATTACTATGCAAAAGTCTTGACACCCCCCCCAGATGATGACAGATGATCAGTGTACTGGTGATGCTGAATGGTTGGAACAGACAAGAGGGGAAATGAGGGCGCTGCTGAGGTTGTTACATAAACAGAAAATTCACCTTATTCCAATGAAACATTTGTTTTAATTCATTTAATCAATATATTTTAATTTCATTAATTATGAGGAAATATATTGCTATATATGGAGCAACTCTGTACACAGTGTACACTGTACTGTATGTATAAACTATATAGTTCTGGTTCATCAGCTGCCTATTCTTTACTATTCTTTCCTGAAATGAGTAGAACCTGATTTGCTCCTCTGCTATTGTAGCCTCAAGGTTAGTCTGGTCATTCTGCTGTGATCTGTCTCATTGTCAAAATGCTTCCATCTGCAGAACTGCTGCAGTTGATGTTTTTTTTTTTTTTTGGCACCATACTGTGTAAACTCAAGTAAACTGTGTGTGTGTGTGTGTGTGTGTGTGTGTGTGTGTGTGTGTGTGTGTGTGTGTGTGTGTGTGTGTGTGTATACAGTACTGTCTATATACAGTATATACACATACACATATATACATATACACACTATATACAAATGGTGTTCTGAAATGCCTAAGTGGCTTATTTACAATAAATAACAGTGTGGTAAATAAGGAATATGGGTCCATATGTACACGAGTGGAGTGAGAGTAATTAACGTACAGAAGGTGCAATAAGCAATAATGATATGGTACAGTATACAGTAATATTACAGCAACAGGAAAAGAAATTAAGACTAAACACACACACAAATAAACAAAGTACTTAAGAGCGACTACATGGCTGTGACTGTTTTTCAGTGTCCTCCCACCCAACATGCCAGTAGGAGGATTGGCTACATTACCTCTTGGTGTGAAAGTGTGTGTGAATGTGTGTGCGAATGGCATCCTGCGATGCACTGGGGTGTATTTCCACCTCTCCACAGGCTTTTCAGAGACTTCATGACACTCATAACACACTTGCATTTTAGAATGCACACAACATTTATATGACTTGACGGGAAAAAAAGCGGAAAATAGCTAGATATATAGATTGTTTGACTTTATAATACAGGGATTATTATTATTATTATTATTAATAATAATAATAATAATAATAATAATAATAATAATTAAACCATTCTTGTATAAGTTGTATTATGTTATATATTATAATATATAAATTACGAAAAAAAAATTAATATGTTCAAATCATCCTATGGTGTATATATATCTATAAAAAAAAATAAATAAAAAAAAAGGTCTGTATGTCTGTGTTTTGTACAAAGTATGCAACAAGTTGCATTAATGTGACATATTGTGTATGTGCACGTGACGTCCACAGAGGCAGATTTAAAAAATAGATTGTCAGTAGGGGTCTAGGTTCTTGTTCATGTGTGTGTGTGTGTGTGTGTGTGTGTGTGTGTGTGTGTGTGTGTGTGTGTGTGTGTGTGTGTGTGTGTGTGTGTGTGTGTGTGTGTGTGTGTATGTCTGTGCTTGGCTCACCATATAACTCAGCCGTGTGACTGAAGAAGGCAGCACATAGATAAATAACTACATAAAACTTGCCTTGACTCTGACAGTCATGTGCAATCAATGAGACTGCTGTGCACAGCTCTCTGAGATTCATCTCTCCATTACAGCAGTGTCAAAGGGCAGACGTCTGATTCACAGGTCGTATTTCTCCCTCCACCCCCACTCTTCCTGAAGGCTTTATGAAGCCAATTATACCATTTCTGGGGTTACACGAATGAGCAGAGGGCAATGGCTTTGTAAACGTCTGTCCAAACCCTGGTGCCCTGTGGCGACGGTCAGGACCTCATCTAGGACAACAAGCACCTGCGCTACAGAATCACCTGTTGAATAGGATGAGCCGGATCAGACCTCGTGCCGAGGTCATGTGCGGCTATGTTTTGGTCCAGCATGGCTTCGGGGCTCGTATAACAGATCGGCAGGGGGCAGTGCAACTAACGCATTAACCCAACGTTAACGTTTTCTTGTTTATGTCCGCAGGAGCAATAGATCAGTCACCGTTCAAATGCATCCACTGAAAGTAATTATTAAAAGCCCTGAAGTGCCATGCTAGTGTTCCTGTAAATGGACTGTGCGTGGGCTAATTTCACTAACCCAACCCCCAACCCCCCCTTTATCCGTCTAGAGCGATCATTTGACAAGCCGGGCAATGTTTGAAAAATATATCTGTCATCGGAACAGGTCACTTTGTGAAAACCAGTCAGTTGGAAATGTATATAGGCCTGAGGAGAGATGTCAGGAAAAGGGAGAGAAGGGGTCACATCTGTTTTTTCTTTACAGACCAATCTGTAGCACACGCCAGCAACCATGCAGTGCGTCAAACAATCCTGGAGGGAGCGAGCATACCTTTTTAATAAGCTTCAAACAGACTTGTGGTTGAGTCGGGCCAAAGCAGAGGTTTCGCTCGTGCATTGTATTTGTCAATAAATGACACGTACACAGGAAATGAATCTGGGTTAATGTGGCATAAGAAACGAGGTTTAATCAAGGTGAATAATTGCGCTGACCGCTATAGTCACACATGCTTGATTTTGAAGCTTTGAAGAAACTTTGGCGCAGTGTTGGATTCAACACACCTGCATTTTATAACTCAGAACCCGTTAATACCCGCTTTTACGCCATTCTTCTCTATAAACTCACTTTACTACGTTTTGCGATTATTTCAAATTAGTTTCATATAAATCTGTGTTCCCTCTGCTGTAAATGAACACCGTACCGGCCTCTCGCTCCCTGTAACAGCCCGTGTCACAGACACAAACCATAGCTCTGTCTTAAAATGGCTACATTAGTCTCAGCAGTCCCTCTCTACTAAGTGCGTGAATGTTATGAAGTCTCTTATGAAGCCGGGATATAAATTTTAAATGCCTCTTGGCAAGTGGAAAGTCTGTAGTTAGTGGCTTTATGACATGGCCCTTTAACTTGTAATAACAGCGATCATCTAACTGGAGCCCCGTAAAGGTGTAAAAAGCACAATAAGCCCTTTGAATGACATTGCGATGTAGAAAGTTGAGTTAAAAAAATGTTATAATAAAATAAAGACACACAATAGATTATTACCTTTATAAGGAATAAATATGAATTCTGTGTATAAATATAAATTGTGTGTGCATGCTCAAATTAATTCAATAGTTTTTCAGTACGCATTAGGATAAATATATTTTTCCTCTTAATTTATAGTGTTTGTTGTCTATTACACAAAACCTATATAATTCATAAACCATCTGTTAATAACATGTCGAAGGCATTCACATCACCTTTTAAATAATTATGAGATAGTAATAATACAAATCAAGAGCTAAACTATTTTAATGCTGTTTCATAGATGTGTGTATGCTTGTCTATGAGTGTGTCTTCCTAGTTATTCCTACTGACTCATGCTTTGATCATCTTGTTATGTGCGCCCCCTGTTGAGCTCAGGTGGTACTGCAAGCCAACCTCAGCCCTTAAGTGAGTGAGAGAGCTTTCAGTGTGTGTGTGTGTGTGTGTGTGTGTGTGTGTGTGTGTGTGTGTGTGTGTGTTGAAACAATGGTACCAATACTTATTGGTGTGGCACAACTTCACTTTGCAGTCACACATCCATATCCTCCGCGTCCTATTCGCAAGTGCATTCATATTTATAGGCGAGGACGGTAATTGAATATCTCATGTATAATTCATGGTTCCACTAAAGAGAAACAAGGACAACAGAGGTGCACGGGCTTCCAAGAGATCCCAAATTTACCTATTTTCCAGTATTTCATTTACTCATCTATGTATTTTTATCTACTTTTAAACAATCCACGTCTTTGTAGTCCATGCAACTTCTGACTTGTTCCCTTGTTCCATTATTAAGCACTGTACCCTGTTTTTGGTGCTGTAATATATTAAAGACTTATTAATATTAATAACATTTATTTTGAATAGCTGACATTTTAAATGCAACTTGCCACGCCCTATCCGGTGTTGAACTGTGGCATCATGTCCTCCAGGCGTGCCTGTTCAAACCCCAGTGAGGTCCTGAATCTGACAGTAGAATAGTGAATATGTAGAGGCAATGTGTTTGGAGACACGCTGCGCCAACGAGCGAGCTATGCTAATTACCTTTTTTAATTTTATTATGTACTACAGCTTTTAATATATTTATATTCCCTACATAATAGAGTAGATTACATTTCTAGCTGTCATATTCAAATCAACTCCAAGGTTATTGGCAGCCTTCATAAAAGTGCGCAAAAACATTCATATAATATAGATAATACATAATGATTTCAATTTTCCTCAAACTGAAAATTTTATTGTTTGGAGAAAATATTAACTATTCAGTCGATAAAAATTCTTTCTGCAAAAGTGTTTTTTTTATCTTCAGGATAGTCGTCCAACAACGTACTGCCCAAAAACGCACAGTACTGTAGATGACACTACTTGTGAAAATTGTAAATAAAACTTTTGTCATCCATGATTATTTCCTGTTTCACTGGGGTATAAATACATAATATAGGACACACATATGAAAAATCAGTTTGGTATCCATCAACATGGATTAAACCACAGTGTGATGTGCTAAAAAAAAAAAAAAAAAATTTAATTAAAAAATAAATAAATAAATAAAAGCGGGGGGGGGGGGGGGAATTCCATTGGTTTGAATTGGTTCGATTTGATTGAAATTACCAGCAAGCACTATTATTGGCAAAGTAAATAATTTTGGAAAGCATGGACCTCGTTTAAATTTTAAATTCGCCAGGCCAGTGATGCGTACAAAAAGATATAAGATACTAGCCTGACGGAAATTGCTATGAGAGGTAACGACGCGAGCACAGCAATCACACTTTCAGAATTGCAATATTTGTTAAATCTTGTGATTTCACCATTTTAAAATAGAGGTAGGATGCCATCTCTATTAGTTCCAAAGTTCCACCAAAAAAAAAAAAAAAAACATGGAACCATGAGATCCAGTCAGATTAGACTAAACTCGTACCCATGGAAAAAACACACTGATGGCTCTTTGATGTTTTGGGGTCTTTTTGCTGCCAATACTATGGTTATGGCATAATGACCTCCATTCAATACCAGAACATTTTAGCTGTTTGAAACTGGGCTATGGTTGGGTTTCCAATCAAGACAATGCCCCAAAGCTCATGTCAAAACCTTGGCTTTATCTGTCTCCAAAATCTGCTGCCTCAACTTGAGAAGAACCCCAAGAAACTTGCAAAGAGTTGAACGATCCTCCACAATACAGTATATATATTTTTTAATCTGCTTTATTATGAAAATTGATGTTACTGAAAGAAAAATGGATTTTGTTCTAAAAATCTGGTTGACAGTAAAAATATCACTCATTGCATTGTGTTTTATATATACATTAATTGTACCTCAGTTTCATTAACTGTGCCAATAATTTTGCAGTTACCTTGAATGTCCTTTCAATAATCTTTCATAGTAGCTTCCTCATTCATAGTACAGTATTCCTCATTCATAATCAGAGTGTCTCCATCTTTCTCACAGAAGACCACGGTTCGATTCCCAGACAGAGATCCCCAGCCAAAAGGGGCGCACAAATCAGTGCACTCTCAGCGCTGGTCCCAAGCCCAGATAAAATGGGGAGGGATGTCTCAGGAAGGGCATACCGCGGGAAAACCTGCGCCAAATCAAATATCTGGATAGGATGATCTGCTGTGGAGACCCCTAACAGAAGGAGAAGAAGAAGCAGAACAACCATCATGGTTATACTGTCTTTCTCATGTGTCTGTAATGTTAGAAATGTTGACCTTGGAGAATACCTTACAAAAAAATGTTAAATAAATCACCTTACAGAAAACATTTCAATAGCAAAAAATACACAATTGTTTAAAATTTATTCATGTGAAGTGAACAAGTCATTTCAGAATTATATTAACTTTTCATTTCTTTAATTAGTTTGCTAGCAAATACCGCTACACTGTCATAATGCGATCTATTTTTTGCAATCTAATTATTATACAGTATGTAGAGAAACAATTTATCCTTGTAAAACTTACTTATGTACTGTAAATGCATGTGAAATCTGCCGGCTTCCACTTGCTTTTATTGATCATTTTTAAATCGGATCGGATTGAAACAAATCCGGATATGTCTACGGCTGTCCTGTTCCTACTGAGGCCACGTTCAGAATTCTGTTCACAAATATATGATTCGCTAGAGTTTGCTAGTGTTAGCGTTAGCGTTAGCTCATTCAGTGCTTCTGTTACAAATGAGAATGCATCAGTCATCCAGGTGAGGTTGTCTGTTGACTGGAGTCATGTTAACTGTACTTCGTTCTTGTTAGGTAGACTAATACTGACGTTTCATTAACAGCCCTGAAATGAACAGCTAGCTAACCGTCAGCTGGGGTTGAATCCCAAATAGCGCGAAATGGAAAGTTAGTGCATTACGTAGGGTATGGAATCCCTTGTTCCACACTGCAAGTAGTGCTCTTGATCAAGGATTCGACAGGGATTTAGAATTCAGCCTTGTGTTTGTAGATAGTTAGCCACGTTAGCCATGGAATAAAACAACATGGGCGGCTCAGAGGCAATTCTATGATATATATTTATATACATGTTTTACTAGACGCACTGGAATCCTTTAACAAGTTCATGTAGGAGTCAAGCTCCAGGTATGAGGCAGGCATCGTTATGAACTGGCCAGTGCAATTACCATCTGATTACACTGATTACATTAACCATCAGGATAAAGTCAGAGGCTGGATAAGGGATTAGACTGGACAATTAGACAGCATGAGTTACAAACATGTGCTCAGTCTACATTCCAGGCAATGAAGTTGAGCGTGTAACACCAGCGTAGAGGGAAAAGTGCCTCCGAGCAAGTGCTGAAATGAAACAGTGACAATACAGACATTAGACCCTCTGTGGCTACTCTAGGAAAGTAGAAAGTCCTGTTGATCTTTATACTGAGCACTCAGTGGAGCACACAGAGCAAGAGGCTGTTGATAAACAGTAAATAATTCATTTGAATCTGTCTCTTCGTATTCAGGTAAATTCCATTTGACTAAGTCAATAAAAAGTCAGCAGCTTGGTTTATGGTTGCTGTACATATTAGTCAACTTATATTGAAGAGCTTACCTCCCGTAGCACAATTTCTTAATCAGCGAGAAATTTAGAGGCTGCTTGGCATACTGTATGTAGAGGCTGATAGTATCATTTTCACTGCCTCCGTCCATATCATCACAGGGGTTTTAACGTTTTTTGTTTGTTTGTTTGTTTTGTAAGGCGGCACGGTGGTGTAGTGGTTAGCACTGTGGCCTTGCACCGCCAGGGTCTGGGTTCGATTCCCGTCTCTGGTTTGCATGTTCTCCCCGTGCTTGGTGGGTTTCCTCCGGGTACTCCGGTTTCCTCCCACATTCCAAAGACATGTAGGTTAGGCTAATTGGCGTTGTCAAATTGTCCATAGTGAGTGTATGTGTGTGTGTCTGTGCCCTACCATGTGCCCTAAGTCTCCTGGGATGGGCTCCAGGCCCCCCGTGACCCTGAATACAGGATTAAGCGGTGTAGATGGCGACCGAGCGAGTGAGTGAGTGAGAGTGTTTGTTTTGTTTTTAGCTCCCACTGATCACGAAATGTCTATTTTGTTAATTATTTATAACCAACGTTCTGCATCAGTGAAAAAGCAGCAAACGTCAGTGTATTACAATCATGTAATGTAAAAAAATGTATATATTTTAACAAATCTAATTGTTGTACATTTATAGGTTTCCTCACTAGATGCACAAAGCAAAAAGCCAAAATCAAACAAAATGGGACACAAATAGTAGGACTAGACACGGCGTGTACAATACAGTACATCTGTCCAGTGATTTCTTGCAAAACATTTGAGTACAAAAAAAAAATATATGGCAAATTAAAGGTGTTCTTGGACATGCTTGAGGAGACCGGAAAAAAAAAGTCCCCCATTTATGAATTACAGCCTAGCGGACTTGGCTCTGATGTATGAAATGGACGGGGAAGGCTTTTACCGAGGAAAATAGGGCCCATTAATGTAAATGGAAGCCTATCAGGGCCTGTAACACAAACCCGAAGCAGAACTCAGTGTTTCCACTGCCTGCTGTGAGAGCAATTATGGTGGGATACACAAATGTACCGTAATGGATAAAACTAATCGGTGCCCTCAGATTCTCAGGGAGTAATCCATTTGTAGAGGGAGGTGTCCACTCTGAGAACACCGCAAAAAGCGGACCACGCACGCTGACTGACTCATGCCTATATAATCACATTATCAAAACTTTATAAGGTTAACCTTTGTGCTTGTTTCTCTGGAAGTGGCATATGTAATATTCATATACCTAGACATTAAATATTTATGTTAAAAATGCATGTTTTGATAGGTACTTGATATCCATGCAATGCAATTGGTTCTCAGCTGTATGCTGTTTAGCTCCTGTTGTGATTTCCTCAGCCCACAGGAAAGCAGCAAGTGTATATTTTACTAAATTAGATTCGTGCAGCATAGGGGTCGTCACTGTGGCCTCGCACAGCCACGGTCGAGGAGTCGAGTCCTGCCTTAGGGTGTGCATGTTCTCCCCGTACTGGGTTGGTTCCCTCCGGGAACTCCGGTTTCCTCCCAGATTAGGGTAACTGGTGTTCCCAAATTGCCCATAAGTGCTTGTGTGTCTTGGCACCTCTTCCAGCATGTACCTCACCTCATCCTAAGAGTGGCGTGAGGGAGTGAGATTTTGCAGCAGAAAGATATATATATATATTTTTTTTTTCGCCTGTGCATAGATCTGGTCTAAATAGTGTGGCGGCTGACCTCAATATTTCCAGATGAGATAATTAAAACCTGCCCTTGTTCAAATGTCCAAGTTCATGTGCAATGGTGTAATTAAAATTAAGCATCTACAATCCTTCTGCGTACAATTTTATCATCATCACGGAAAACACTTATTATATATATTATTATAAGGCCACCATAACAATAATAAAACAAATAGTTATTTTGTACCGCATTCACATCGGATGTGTTTCAATGCTTTAGGCTTTATAACTGGTGCAACTATACTATACTATGACTCATTCTTAGAACATTAGCAACAGTCATTTGGAAAAAGAAGTTGGCTGTCATTTGTCCATTTGTACCATATTAGTCGTTGGTTTCTAAACCCATTAATATAAGACCATTATTTTCTGAATGTTTGTGTCATATGAGCTATACTCAGATTTTAAAAGTGACACTCAGGGGTGTGTTCTGATACATACATACCAGTTTAAACACACACACACACACACACACACACACACGCACACACACTACAACACTCAGTCACAAATCAGTAGAAAAAATAGTAGCTCTGGTGGTACTATACAGAGAAATCTTTTTATTCCTGACGTGTGTCTCTTTCACATAAAAAAGGCACTTTATATTTATAAAACAACCAAAACTCTTTATTGGTGCAGATTTAAATATTTTTATGTTATACATAAAATACAGAAAAAGTGTCTGACGAAGAAGCTACTCCTGAAGTTTATGCAACATAGAAGTGACTGATCTTACTTGCCTAAAAATTTCAAGTTGCTAATTTTAGCCATTTTGGAGAGATGATTTTCTACAGTATGTGCCCCAAAGATGGCCATTTTCAGCGTTATACTGTCTCGCGTTAAGCAATATTAATTAAAAATGCTAATTATTCATACTTCTTTATGAGTATTGATACTAAAATTGGTGGAAGCTTCTAGAAGCATATGACCTGTAAAATTGTTGCTTGAATTAAAGCATTTGTTTGTTTATTTATTTATTTATTTTAGTAAAAGTAACCATGTCAAATTCATGTTGCAATATCATAACAATTTTGCATTTTAGAATAATATATTTCTTCAGGTTTATGTCTTTTCATGTAAAATCGAAATTGGCCAAGATTAATCTGAATGACAATTAAGATCATTGAAAGATTTGAATTTTAAAAAAAGTTACAGACACTACATAAAAAGGCATGAAATTATATTTAGCAAATAATATATTTTTATTTATATAACGCCTTTCCAGAGCTCAAGGACACTTTACAATGAATGTAGACAAAAGGGGGGAATACAGATATTGAAGTACTGAAATAGAGAAACATAAAAAAGAAATCTTCATTTTTATCTGATAAAAATATAAATGTGTATGCATATTTACAAAACAAATAAAAAGCATTAAGTATTATAAAAATTACGTTATCTGATCCTATCAGAAAATGCACTTTCTCACCTTGGTGAGACACTTTTTTAGCACCAATACAAATACCCATCCCAAAACCATCAGCATTCATGTGCAATCTCCTTTTTGCTCCCTTTTTCTTTTCTAAAGAAGCCTTGTCACTAGATTTTGGAACATGGCTGCTGGGAATTTGTGCCTGCTCGTTGTTGTTGGGTTCGCTTGTCTGGTGTGCAGTGAGAGTTCCAATTTAGCCCAGAGGTGTTCAGTGGAGTTGAGGTCAGGGCTCTGTGCAGGACACTCGAGATCTTCAATGCCAACTTTAATGGAGTTCCCTTGGTGCACAGGGATATCGTCAAGATGGGACATGTTTTGCCCTGTTAGTTTCAGTGGAGGCAATTTGTAGTGCTACAGGATACAAATACGTTCTAGAAAGTTTCCAACTGGCAACAGGTTGAGGAAGATCCACATATGGGTGTTATGGTCAGTATGGCTATGTAGTTTACCTTACAATTAGGCCTTGAAAATGAATCATTTACATACAGTATCTAGCTTAAAAAAAATACACACTAAAGTTCCATTACCGCAGAAAGTAAAAAAAAAAATCGAATTTGATATTTGTATTGTCGGCACAGCGGTGTAGCGGTATAACATTGTTTAGATGTAATTAATATATTAATATAAACCTTATATGAAGCTCTTTCATAATTGTATGGGGAGTGCTTCCACATATGTGCATGAGAGAATAATTGCATGATTAATGCAGGTGTACTGCTGGTCGCTCAGTTAGAGTTTGTGTTTCAGTGTAGGTGAAGTCATCAGATTTTAGCGCTTCATGCCAGTTTCCTCCCTTTCAACAATTAATAAAAAATGCTTGAGTAATAGCTTCAACATGCTTGCTGTGAATAAGCGTGGAAGTTAAAAGGCGGGTTCTTTCAGTAATGCAGTGATGTACAGTAGAGCCATGTTCTCACAGGCTTAGCTTTCTGAGGCAGAGGAAAAAGGGGGCGTATTATTATATGTTGTGATGAAAAGGCCAAAAAAAGATAAAAAGATGATAAAGGATAAAAGTGTGTGAGACAGATTGAGAGAGAGAGAGAGAGAGAGAGAATAATAATAATAATTTTTAAAAAACAATGTTATTAATATACTATGGAACCAGTTGAGTTCTGGACTCCAGGTGCACAGCTTTCGCTCCTTTATAGACTCCTCACTTTACAGAATCCAGAATGGTTGCATTAGTTCAGCACACCCCCCCCCCCCGCCCCCGCCCCCGCAAGATCCATCATCTCAAGAAACTCTTTTCAGTGGCCAATAAATAGTTTTACACTTGGAAGTTGTAAACCTCATCTTGAGTGGTTTCTGGCAGCTACATGTTGAGGGATTGACTTTCAAAGCTCGGATTACCCTCCGACTCTCGCCACATCGTTTATCGGAATTTCGAGCTACAATCTACAAGCTGACGTGGTAATTCAAGATGAATATCATCTTTTAATATGACACGGTGTGAAGCCATGGGTTTCTGTCATATTGTTTTTTTCTGATTTCCGGAACTGGAGACATAGTTGACAAATTACAACAGAGAGATAATAAATAAATAAATAAATAAATAAATAAATCTTCTGTAAACACGAATAAAGTTCAGTTGGATGCCGCCCAGCTTTCGTTTCTGATCTAGTCTGAACATAATTAGCTATGAAAAAAAGTTTCAATCTAATGTATGATCAGGGAGTTTAGGAGTGTGCAAAGCCAGCAAGTCTGGAACAATAAGGCAATGTTGCATGAGAGAGCCGCGTGACGCAACGATGTTACACACTTAATAAGCACTCTAGTTAATTATGCTAATAGGGTAGAAGAGTGCTGCTGGGATAATGACTGGGTAATATTTAGTAGCGCCATTTAATAGACATAGAGCCAAGTGATAGGGAGACCCAGCCAATTAGCTGAGCATCACTCTTTGCTTTTTCCTCATGTCTCCCTCTGTGAGCCTCTCGCTCAGCCCTGGATTCAAATAATCACCATTCGGGTAATTGTACATTTCCAGAACGCGCTATTATGCAGGAGAAGAATGTGGCTTGTTATGCCCTTCGCTGTCAGACTGGTTGGAAATAAAAGATAACCCTGACCAGCAAATGCAAAGTTAAAGATCTTTTCATAACTTTAAATAATTCATCCCGGTAAAAGAACTGATTGAACAAATCTTTAAATATCGCAGGCAAATTAGGGGGGGAAAGGCCTTAAAGTAATGTGTCTTTTTATTAATCACACAATAACACACAAAAGAAAGTGCTGTTGTACTGAATATCAGTGTGATGCGGCTGCAGGGAGGATACATGAAGGCATCGCAGCCGTGCTGATATTCAGTACAACAGCATGGCCCCAAGTGTGATATTGGTACAACAGTTCCACAAATACAGTGCCATTTATTATCAACACATTATGATTTGTTTGTTTATTTAACCGGCCATTTTGCTCCGCCACCACATTTTGGTTATTATTGGTCAGCATTAACCAGCTGACCAATAATAAGTGACTGACAGTTACAGTAGTGCAATTAACAGGGGTGAAAAGTACTTGCTGGTACTATGTATCCAAAAGGTGAGGAGAATAAACCATGGAGGTGGTGGACAGTCTTATAAGTTTCTCTTTACGTCTCAACTTATTCCACTTTAGAATATCCGCTAACTTCAGGGTTCCAGGGTTGAATCCTCACTAGTGTTCAATGGAAGGCTGGTGTGCTAGGATGTACAATCAATTGTTCTACACACCAAATAGTGTACTTGATCAGGGGTTAGAGAGGGATTTGGGATTCAGCCTTGTTTTAGAAGCTAGTTAGCTTTGTAGCTTTGTGACAAAATGATGTTATATGTTAAACCTAACCTTATCAGATATGTGTTTTTGCAAAACGTGCTTCCGTGCCTGGTGTTGAATGTGGGTTTTGGCAGGAAGCTGCTCTCCCCTCTTTCCAGGACTGTGGACCAGCTACTTTCTCCCATAGTGGCGATCTACAGTTAGTGCAACTAACAATTGTTGAAACATCTGGGACATGGAGTGATATATCAGTCAGAATAATTCATTCATTCATCTTCTATACCGCTTATCATGTGCAGGGTCACTGGGACACGCATACACACACTCATTCACACACTATGGGTAATTTAGAAAAAGCTAATTAGCCTAATCTGTGGGAGGAACCCGGAGTACCCAGAGGAAACCCACAGAGCACAGGGAGAACAAACAAACTCCGTGCACACAGACCCAATTCGGGAAGTGAACCCCGACCATGGAGGTGCAAGGCGATGGTGCTAACCACTGTGTCACATTACCACCATTACCAAATAGATATTAACACTCACTCAGTCATCATCTATACCGCTTAATCGTGTATTCAGGGTCGCGGGGGGCCTGGAGCCTATCCCAGGAGGCTTAGGGCACAAGGCGGGGTACATCCTGGACAGGGTTCCAATCCATCGCAGGACACACACACACACTATGGACAATTTGGGAACACCAATTAGCCTAATCTTCATGTGTTTGGACTGTGGGAGGAAACCGGAGTGCCTGGAGGAAACCCACCAAGCACAGGGAGAACATGCAAACTCCATGCACACAGAGAAGGGAAACGAGCCTGACCGGGAATTGAACCCCAAACATGGAGGTGCAAGGCGACAGTGCTAACCACTTTGCCACCATTACCAAATAAATGACCAAATATAACTTATAGTAGTCTCTGTGAGCCATCACAGTCATGCGCCTTTAGAGCAGTTAACCACCTACATAACCATCAACAAAGTAGAATCCAAAAGTCTGAGACCACATTAAAATGCAGTTCTTGGTAGTTTTTTATTGTGGTGGCAGAATTATTATTTTTTTAATCCCACTCCAAGTTTAATATAAATTAAAACTTCAGTTTCATTATCTAACTGGTGGGATTGTTTGTTAGCGACTTAAACCCAAAGCATTTTTAGCATTTTTTTTTTCAGGAATGTGTAATAAAGAAGCCATATTCTTTTTTTTTTTCAGCACAATATGATTGAATTTTTAATAAACTATACAAACAGGACTGAGCAAAAATGGGTCACATAGGCAAAGGAATAGCATGACCCTCACATTTTTTTTTGTTTTTTTTTATTGTTTCTATGAAAAAAAAATAATAATAATAATAATAGGAGCATTTTGTGAGTTCTACATTTTTGCAATGCTATTCCCATATTCCAGCAGCGGTAAAGGTTTACACATTTTAAAAGCAGTGATAACTTTGCTATCCAAAAACCCAAAGGCACAGTCTGATGTCTAAATCCTCCCCCCATCAACACACACCAGCAGGTCTTCTGCATAAGCAGTTCTTTTTTTTTCATTCAAACCGGTCATTGACCAACCCTGTGTTGCCGGTACGGTTTTAAGGGTTAATCCTGGTTTAGAACAGACATCATAAGCTGATTTGAAAGTTGATCTAATTGTGATGTGTTTATTTGAACCAGTTTGTTGGGCCTCATGCTGCGCCTGTTGCTCAGTTGCTCCGGCGTCCTTTACAATGTCTGGTAATGACTCAGATCTGACACGAGCTCACGCACTACATAAATAAGGCTTGTTCACTAAACAGCCGCAATAAATGCGGGCACAGGTTGAGATTTTAATGTGTCCAGGAAAAAAAAAAAAAGGATTAATGGATTGACTTGGTTTACTAGAACATGAAGGTTTGATGGGGGGGGAAATGACATCAGTGATTTGGTGTGGGGTGAGTACTGGGGAGACTGTGGGTGGCTGTAGCTGTGTGCTCTGAAACAGGGCTCGATTGCTCCCAGACATAGATTCAACCACAGAAGGCCTGATTGGAAACAGCATACCACTGTAGAGTAAAAGAGAAAAAAAAAATTGCTGTTTAACTGAATCAAAAGAGGATGCCTGTTCATATTTATTTTTTTGCAACAAGAAACAAAACATAAGGCAAAATCTCCCTTGAACCGCGCACGTGTGTGTGTGTGTGTGTGTGTAGGTGTGTGTGTGTGTGTGTGTGTGTGTGTGTGTGTGTGTGTGTGTGTGTGTGTGTGTGTGTGTGTGTGCGTGTGTGTGTACGTGTGTGTGTGTAACAATGGCTGTCTGGAGGCACATATAGGACCATAGACCATGACCTCATGCTTTTTCATGCAACACATATATAATAATTAGTCTGTACAGCAAGCATGATTATATGAGGAGAGGTCACCAAAAACACATGTTACTCTCTAAGCACAACCATGCATCCACCTTGTCTTTACCATGGGGCCCATAAACAGAATATGGTAATGCTGTGGGAAACTATGATCATTTCCAGGATGGGTTTCCTTGGGAAACAAACACAGTCTCAAATTATCCTGATTGGTTCATTCATTCATTCATTCATTTATATCACATACTTTTGTGTTTTCTATTGGAGAGAAGCTCCATGTAATATTCATTCAAAAAGCTTTGGACTGCATTGCTACAACAGTTTTTCTTTATGACTAATCATACAATCATGAGTAGTTTTAGATCTTTATGTTAGCTGAAACACATTTCCTTGTTGTACAGCTGCCTTGTTGACCCTGCAGAACAGAGGGACTTTATTTATGCTCATGCTATCTGGTATCACCCAAATGAGAATGGGTTCGCTTTTGAGTCTGGGTTCTCTCAAGGTTTTGTCCTAATGTCATCTCGGGGAATTTTTTCTTGCCACCGTCACGTCTGGCTCAAAAAAGATAAAGCTAAAAAAAAAATATTTTTTTTTTTGTTTGATTGTGAAGCTGCTTTGTGACAACGTCAACTGGTAAAAGTGCTATAAAAATACATTTGAACTGAATTGAATTAGAAGCACATATTAATAAACTGACTTTTAAAAAAATTTTCATCACAGTTTGAGCATCTAATAAATCTCATTAAGCAATGGATTTGGATTGTAATGGAAATTAAAAGAGTTCAGACAGCAGGGTGTGCAATGGTGGGTTTTTTTTCTGGATCTGGTAACATGCTTTATTGATTGATTGATTGATTGATTGATTGATTGATTTGCTGTACTTATGTAGGTATTCAATTATTAATTTATTCTACTACTACTACTACTACTATAATAATAATAATAATAATTATTATTATTATTATTATTATTATTATAGTGTTTTTTGTCATTTAAATCAAGTCAAATTGTCTCAAAAATTCCAACCAGATTTACACAAGTTTAGTAACTTTGATTTTCATTTCACTCACACATACAATATTGATGAATGCTGAGCATCCACACATTACCCAGCACATTACGTCACATTCACAGTACAAATCTCCACTAAAAGGAAATACTTACAGAAAACAAAAGACAACCAATTAATGACAACACATACAGTAAAGCAGCACCTCCTAAGCAAGATGTGCAGCTCAACCACGTCAGTGTCCAGCCCAGATAGCTAAATGATTATGGCCCCGTTCTGGCCCAGTTCTACTATGTTGATCTGGCTCACTTCCTGAAGAGATTGTCCATGAGTGATCCACTTCCAGTTGCAAAATGCCAAAGGCACACCTGAACAATTACTGCATATTTATAGAGTCTACAATTATTCATAAAACAAATTTTTACACACATTTATTAAACATATTATTACCTGGGAAAAAAATACATCTAAACACATCTCGAAGCAATCATCTCGAATTTGTGTTCTTATAAATATTGATTATGATTACGATTATGATTATTAGTTACCATGGGCCAACAGAGCCACATCACTGCCAGTGGGCCACATCCAGCTGGAAGAAGCACACGCTAATTGGTCCTTCTGTTTGGGGTGCCATTTCTTTTGCCCGAACTGAACAGCTTGTCTTGTTCTTGCATCTTGAATAAGGGACTTCTTCTGGATTGCTTTCTTTCAAGTCACTAATACGAAATGACTGATTACTAAAGAAAAAAAATCTCTGGCCTCAGGGGCTCTCAGAGGCTACAAACTTTTTCCAGACTACAGTAACTGGAACACATTTTTCGTCCTGTGAATGATTTATGAGTAAATCTCTTCGTATCCAGCTCGCCAACTAAAGCCCGATGTGATTAAAACTCTCAAAATGAAGCAAGAGAAGTATTTATTAAAGATTTGGTCCTGGTGATATCAATGCTATACAATACGTTTTACACTGTTCGTATTGTATATTCAGTGCCTTCTAAGGTACAATTCCTGTCAAAATTCCATCCAGACTATTGGTATTTACGTTGGAAATAGTTTTAAGGCCTTGGACCCTGAGCTTGGATTACGGTCTGTGCAGAGTTTCACATGTTCTCCTTGCGTACGGGTGGCTTTCCTCAAGGTCCTTGTGTTTACTCGTACCTCACAAAACCATGCTGTTAGGTGGATCGGGTCTACAATTTGTTCCTAGGTGTGAATGAGTGTGTGAATGTTTTGTGTGTGCCTTGAAATATCTCATTCCCACATCATGCAAGTGTTCCCAAGCTAAGCTGAAGAATAAATAGATTAATATGACTGAATTACCGAATGAATGAATTTTTTTTTCTTTTGTTCTTTTTCTGTTGTTCGTCCTAAGAGAAAGTCTGAATCCTACTGATGGCTGTGTCTGTGCTTCGCCTCTTTTTTTTTTCTTTTTTTTTTCTTCATTTCTCAGACCAGCAGCTTGCCAAATTTCTCCCAGTGGTCGCATGCTTCTGTAGATGTGTTGAAAGATTTTTCAGCCTTTGCCCACGGGATGTCCACTGTAATTGAGGAAAACCATTTTTTTTGGTGGGGGGATCCACGCAGCCATGTTCTTGAGCATGTGCAGATCAAATGTAGAGGTGATATCTAAATGGTGCACGTGCTCAGCAAGATTCAGTACATGCAAGTTTTAAAAGCCATCCATCTGTTTTCAGAGGATCTCAGGCCAAAAGCCTAGTGGTGACATGTGTTTAGGAGCTGAGATTTGGTGCTGACAGCAGAGCACCGGGCCGCTCGTTATGAGTGCGGGAAGAAAGAAGGGGAAAAAAAAAAAAACACCCCAGAATCCTAATGCATTAAAAGGGAAATGCCGATCATTTTGACAACTGCAGATCAAAGATTTTACACAAATATACAAAACTATACAGATTAGCAGGCAGTAAGATGAATATCTCTTCTAATGAATAACTTGAACCTGTGGATTGCGGTTTAAGAGTGCTGTTTCAGGAATCAAGGTTATTCATCACAGCCTTTAAAGGTACAAGCTCTCTTATGGCAAACGAGAGCAGATTTTGATGTTGACAGCGATGCTGCTACTTTGAGAAATACAGTATCAATAGCAGGAAGTCAGCAAAAGCGAGCAACCAGAGCTGTCACCAATCCACAGCCATAAGCAGCAGCTCACACCAGGTGACCATGCTACAGGGGTCTGCATTGTGGGAAATATTTTTTTTGTTCCTTTTTCTTTTCCCCTTGCCACCAACAAATCCATGGTAACACAGAGTACTCGAAGCAAGGTGAAGTGCTTTTTATCCAACTTCTCATGAACATGGACCAAAGACAGAAGCAGGCCTTGGAAGCGAGGGCTTTAACGAAAGACCTGATGTCAATCACTGTTAGGTTTCAAGGAAAGCAAAAAAACGCACCCTTGTTCAACAGTCACTCGAGGATTCATCAGGCATTAATTAGCTGTACTTTATTCTGTGTCGGAGTGGGAAAAGTTTCCGTCCAATAAAACGACCCAAACAAGCCTTTCAGGATTGAAGTAGCACCGGCAATTGATAAAGCTTCCAGAAGTGAGCTTACCCTCACCCCTCACTCGCCCCCTCTTTTTTTTTTTTTTTTCTTTTTTCTTCAGGGAATTCAGGTTGGATGAGGAAGAAAAAGGCACCTTTCCTTCTGCCCTACTGCAGAACTCACAAGTGAAACCAATTAGGGTAATTGAAAACAGAAGATGTGTCCAATAGTTTCAGAGGAGAATGCGGGAACAGCGGCGTGTAGTTAGAGGCCGCACAAGAATAAGAGGAAAATTGGCAATTATTTACGTCTCACATGCCAACGCAATTATCCAGCCGCTCTACACAGGAGGGGGTTCTTGTAAATAAACAATAGAACAGGCAAAAAGCTGGCAGGTGGAGGGGTATTAGGTGAAGAATTTGCCCGCTGGGGAGAAAAAGCCATCTTGATGGGAGGCACTGGACCATACCTTTTGCATAATACCCCTTTTAGGGGAAAAAAAGGCAGCAAGTTGTCAGAAGCATCCAAATAGTGGACACGCTAGCCAATGGACCTGTCACGAAGGTCTCATGGTGAGCTTTATCCAAACATTTTACCATGTATGTCAAATCATGCCTGGGCGCTCATCGTTCTCTTGTTTCTTGTAAGTCAAACAGTTTTCAAACCTTTTTTTTCCCCCCATTTCTTCCATGTCTCCGATGACAACACGCAGCAATTTGTATTGATCAACCTGCCAGCTTTTGTGTGGGCTCTTATTCAACAGAGTGACTCTAAGCAAGCGATGCTTATTGATATCAAAATATGGCAGACAGGTGTCTCATAAGTACTTAGCACAGCTGGAGAAAAATGATGGGGGGGATTTTTGACACGTTTGCTTCTGTTTTGGGTACGTAGGATGCACCAGGTGAAATTAGCATTTAAACTACTTGCTCACCAGGCATTAGCTAACCTTGTGTGCTCAGTCAATATGCCCCCCGCTACCATTTAAAACCTCCTGTCACTCTTTTATGACTTGCTATGCAATGCTCCAAAGCATACTTTCGAAGGGCTTTCATTATCGCACGCAACACGTGAACCTACAAACCTAAGTGACGTTTCACTTAGAGCAGGTTGGGATTCTGACATTTCTTTTTATATTTAATCTTTAAAGAAGTGGCGAAAAAGGAAATGTAATGAAAACGAGCACATGAATGATATAAATAAGCCGACTCGCTGCTAAATTTGGTTTCCAGTGCACTGTTACTGGCATACGGAAAGTGTAAGTGCATTTTAAAAGGTAAGGCAGTCGTGTCTGAGAAATCGCTTACTTAAATGTGACAGACAGGCGAAGAGCTGTCAGTCAGTCAGTCAGTCAGTCAGTCAGTCACTTTCCTGGCCTCAGTGTGTTACTCTGCGTGTGGACTCAGATGTCAGTGTGAAAACTCCTGATAGCTGAGAAATGGCACATGCCATTTTCCTGCTCATATCCACAAGCAAGGTAAGTGCACTTACCCGAGCGGAGAACAACAATCCATTATAATATAAAAAACCAAAGGGAAGAATTTACATTAACATTAATCATATTTTATCTGAACAGTTTACCATCAAATTAAGATTTGTTGGTTTTATAAAAGCTGCGAATTTTGTTTGATTTCACAAACTGCTATAAATCCACCTCGTACTATTCATCCTATTTTTGGATAAAACAATCAAATACAGCAAACTCATGTTTTGTTTGTGTTTCATTTGGGATTCAGACAGCAAGTAATGAGATCAAGGAACGAATTGTTGAATTTGGTTGCACACAAAACCTTTTAAATTAAAAAAAAAAAATTTTAAAGGTTGAAGATTATGAGAAACATTATAAACAATACAAAAAACCATAAGCTTACAGGATCGCCAGTTTTCTCGTCTACCAGATTTAGTTTACTTTGGTAAATGACAACAGCTCCATATCACAGTACAGGAATGTATCGAAATATCGTCCGTCCGAGCATCAGCTTACTGCATGCTTATCAGCCTTCACCTAAAGCCCACTTCATACTTACAGGAGTCCAACACGGAATCTTGCTGAGAGTAATTTTGGCGAGAAAATTGCTGTACTCCTGGGGCTTTGTTGGAACTTCTTGGGCACTCGTAGGGCTCTTGTTAAACTCCCCAAGCCTCTTACCAATCTTGCCAATCTCTTCAAAAAGCTACAGAATCAGTTGGGTTAATTCTTGCCATAGACTTTTCAAAATAAATTTCTTTTTCAACGCTCTCCTGGCACTCGGATATTCAACTCCTGAGGCACTCCCCCGAATTTGTGGGGTGCTCCCGGTTCTCACCATACTCATGGATGCAGGACAGTGATGGCAAGATTAAGGACTGATCAAGGAAAAGTTCGATGAGTCCATCGGGAATGCAATCTACCTGCACCGAGTCCTGGTCCTGGCAAGATTGAGGAGATCGAGAAGAGTGTTGGCGAGTGTTGGCGACGCGCTCACCAAGCTCTCCTCGTAATCCTCCTCTTGTCAAGCGTTCCTCATTCCTGTATGAGCGCTCCTCATTCTCCTGTTCCCGAAAACCATGAGATCAGAACTCCTTGATCTCGTTAAAGTGCTCCTCAAATTCCTAACACCCCTGATACAACACCTTTTCTAGGTCACGGAATGACCGTTTTCTCACCACAATTGCTCTCTGTGAGATTTCACGTCGGACTTAGGGACTTAAGGTTCATAATATTACAGTCATAGCAGACAGCACCGGTCAATGCAAATGCATCAGCTTTCCACATACAGCACGTGCATATTTTATGTTGTGGTACATTATTTCTCTGCCTCACCAAAATGCTTACACTGCAGTATCCCACATAGCTTTGGTAAGTATATAAAATGGCGTTCGAACACCATCCAAATCGCATATTGTCCTATTTGGCAGAACATATAGCGGATGTTAAGTGACATATACCTGTCATTTATTACTGCTGGAGTGACTGGAAAAAGTCTTTTTTTCCTTGGCTCAACCATTCCTCAAAAACCCCTTTAAAAACTTTAAAACCACTCAGGGCAGCTCCTGTGTTGCACACAAAGTATCTTCGCTTCACTGATCATGGGACAGAATAAAGTTAGTTTATTCAAAGTTTTCAAAAAGTTTTGTTATAGACAACCTTGTGTCAAAGAATAATAATTTCCCCAAATGAGTATCCAAAATGCTATTAAACTGTTCATATCGTATTTCTCTATATAATTTAAGTGTTTGTTTGTTTCAAAATTGTTTTGTTGTTTGCTTGCTTGTTGCTTCATTGTTTCTTTGTTTCTTTATTGCTAGTTTGTCAAAATGTGTCCATATTTCGACAACAAATAACATTAAAGTTACAATGTGATGTAATATTGATCTATATGAATGTAAAAGAAACATTTGTTACTTTTAATGTAAAAAGTTCCTTAACTGGATGATATATATATTTATGATTTCAGGTTTTTCTTTTTTTTTTTGGCCAAAGTTTTATTTCTGCAGAGATTCCTAGACTTTTCCCAAGTGGACGTCAACACCTAATGTATACTGTACAAACAGGCATATTTTTCTAACCCTGGGAAAGTTTGTCTATAGCAGACCAAAGCACAGGTCTGTGTTTGTGTAAAGAAATGTAAAGCTGAGAGATAGAGCGTGCTTGAAGCTCAGATGTATGGATCGCTGGCTATACATCATTCAGCAAGCAGCCTCTGTATTCTAAACATGTCACAATCGGGTGATTTCCTGGTTTATTTATACTGCCCAAATCACTTCACCCTCCACAAAGTAAATACACAGAAATAAGCTCCAACCCCTATTTTTTTTCTATCAATGCCCATCAACATACATTTGTACATTTCTCATATGTATACATATTCATCTAATGAGTTGCATTTAAAAGTTTCACAGCCTGATGCCATGACGCTCAACTGTAGGAAATAAGGACAAGCTGCTGCTGCTGCTGCTGCTGCTGTTAACCCCCGACCCCTAAAACTTCACCTCAGAAGATTCCATTTTAATCCATGATTTTAATAAACCAAATAGCTATATAGAGCACAAACTTAAATGAGAAGAGAACTGAATCTAGTTTCATTTGCGGGTTTGTTTGTAGCCACTTAGCACAAAAACTTTTAATTTAGCCTGCTAGTTCTCAAAATAATTTTCCTGCTAACTCACTAAAAAGCATTACCGCACAAATGAACTTGTTTTTTATTTGAATCTGTCATTGAAACCTCCTTCAAAACTGCATCAACTGTGCTTGTAAACAAACTAGCCATGCTAACTTGCTCTTATTTGTTTCTTCACAGCACACCACACATAAACAAGTAAATAGATGCCTGACTGACTGGCTGATTAGTACAAACATGGCCTCAGTATGTTTCACTCTAAGCTGTTTTTCCCCTCTAGCAAATAGATACAGACTCCAAACATGAAAATTATTCTCACATGGCTAGGAAGTAAAGCCCATACACATAAATATGCTACAAGCACTTGTGAGTTAGCTAGCTAGGTCATCTACTTTAAGTAATAAAACTAATAAACCACGATACTAACAAAAATAATGATATAAAGTGTGCAAGCTTGTAGCATTGGTGCTAAATGACCAAGAGAAAAATTGCTAGTTTTTTCTGCAAGGAAATAGCTAACAATTGAGTCATATTTGCTAGAAGATGGAGGGTTAGCTAGCAACCAAACGAACAAACTCTTATAGCTATTGTACATGTAGAGCTATAATTATGGACATAGATGGGACGGCATTAAATTGAACTGAACAGACTGTTATTCTATTTTATACTGTGTTATACCTGACATTTTGAGTAGGGACTGTGCAGATTTTGTTGTATTGGTACCACTAGGAAGATTTTATTTTCATTTAGCTAATACACTTTTCTATATATTACATCTTCGATATGCGGCAGGTCAGGGAACCATCCCTGCTATGGTGTTTTGTTACATTAACTGGGAACTTTATCACAGCACCAAGTCATGCTAACTTTCATCTGTAGATAGAAGTCTTCATCTTAATTCAAAATAGAAGACGTGTGTAACACAGCCACACACGCGAAGGGCAAATCTGCAGAAAACTAGGCAGATTTATAGGCAGGCACAACAGAGGACGGCCGTGGTTGCTAGGCGATCCCCCCATGTTGCCAATCAGAGAAGATGCGCTACACCTGTTCGGCAGGTTATTTAAATCGCCGGAAACCAGCACACTACGTGCGAACATTAAATATCACCAGGTATGAGAGTATTGCTCTGGTATAGGGGACAGAATGAAAAAAAAAAAGAAAGAGAAGAGAAGAGAAAAAAGAAAACTGAAAAGGGAAATGGAAAGATAAAGACAAGAAAAAACTGTAAAGAGGCCTGAAAGATAAACAATATATCTCGCTAGAGATAAAGCAATGAAGGTCAGGAGAAGAATAAATAAATAAATAAATAAGCATTTTTCCTTAGCACTGCGAGGTGCTTGCCATAATCGATTAATCCCACCAAGGTACACATACCGTAATCACCCCAGATCTCGACGCTCTATGGGGAAAATGACTTTACCCGGGTCCTTAGCAGGCCAATCCCTGTACCTTTTGCATAATATCAGTCTGATGTTTTTATTGGAGATAAATGCCAACAGTAAAGCATCCTGAGACCTTTCATGTGTGGGGTTGCCTCTCACCAAAGGGAGTGGGTTCACTCACATTTTTGTCTAAGAACACAGCCATGAATAAAGAATGATACAAAAACCTCATCAGAGAGCAACTTCTCCCAACTATCGAAGAACAGTTTGGCGACAAGCAATGCCTTTTCCAGCATGATGGAGCACCTTACCACAAAGCAGAAGTGATAACTAAGTGGCTTGGGGAATAAAACCTCACAATTTTGAGTCCATTGATCCCATTGACAACTTGTGGTTTTCCTCAAGAGGCATGTAGACAAACAAAAACCCACAAATTCTGACAAATTCCAAGCATCGATTATGCAAGAATGGGCTTGCAATGGGCCATTAGTCAGGATGTGTCCCAGAAGGTGATTGACAGCATGCCACGGTGAAAAAGAAGAGTCAACACTGCAGAGACTCTTTGCATAAACGTAATGTAATTGTAAATAAAAGCCTTTGACACTTATTGAATGCTTGTAATTATATTTCTGAATACTATACTATAATAACATCAGACAAAAAGATCTAAAACCATCTGAAGCAGCAGTCTTTGTAAAAATGAATATTTGTGTCGTTCTCAAAACATTTAGCATCGGCTGTATATAATAAAGATCAGAAACATCTGAATGGACATGGTGCACACATCCCTGTGTGAACAGTGAGAAACACCGTGTATGTTAAAAATCCAGCTGTAACCTGTTTTCTCAGGCTCTCTATTTTCTGCTGTCAAAAGTAAATAAGAAGTTGAAAACCTCACTTATGAAAACATCTCAGTTTGCTAAGTGTGGAAAAAAAATGGAAGGGATTTTGTAAGTCTTTCCGTGATCTGCGGTAAGATATGGGCGTAAGGCAGAACTAAACCAAATTAGAACAGGAAGTAGGTTTTCAGTCTGAATTAAACAGAAAACCAAATCGAGGCCTTGCTTTGAGTCAGGAAAAA
Organism: Clarias macrocephalus; assembly: GCA_011419295.1. Lineage (NCBI taxonomy): Eukaryota > Metazoa > Chordata > Actinopteri > Siluriformes > Clariidae > Clarias > Clarias macrocephalus. The sequence goes on along the minus strand of JAAGKR010004741.1, from coordinate 1,640 downwards.
AAAAAACAATTTCAATAAATTGTTGAAATGGAAAAAGAAGTGAAAAAATATCACTATCCTTATTTATAATAAATAAGTTTGATTAAAGCTGTGGGGTTCACTGAAAGGATAAAAATGCAATACCAAAGTCCATAGAGGCAAAGACAAGCTGTGTGTGTGTGTGTGTGTGTGTGTGTGTGTGTGTGTGTGTGTGTGTGTGTGTGTGTGTAATTAATGGGCCTGTACCAATACCTAATTAGGTGACAAATGTTCTAAAGACCTGGGCTGCGATGAGATTTTGAGCGATCGCTTCACGTCCCCGCCACAGCTAATGTCATTGCAAGGCTCATCATTGCTTCAGTCGTCTCATGAGGCCGCACTAAATGAACTTCACAGTGGCCAAATCGGGTCAGCTTCCACTCAGCATGATAACACTAATGTCTCTCAGCTTTTCTTCTGACATCTAACATTTTGCATGAGCGATGACAAGTCCTGTCATCTCAGTTATCCTGCATATTACAGGCAATCTGCTGGGATAAATAGAGGCCAGATACATAAATAATCATTCAAAAGCTAGGGCTCTGACTGGATAGTTAGATAGATACTGTAGATGGGTCCTTCGTCTTGATCCCCCTTTCTATTTTGCCTCTCTTTTTTCCAACAGACAGAAAATAGTTGAAGCATGGCACTCACTTGGTTTCGACAAGCCAGTCTTCCTTAAGGATGTCAGTTCAGTACACAGCTCTCACTCTTTCCACTGACAGCTGGTTTGGGAAAGAAGGGAGGAAGATTGATAGATAGTGGTCATGGATGAAGCCCAGAGGAGTACTGAAAGACTTAGTGAGAGGCATCCGTAAATGAATACTCAGGCCAAAAATTTAATCACCAGACCCGAAGCATACTGCATTAGAGCACAGCATGGACTTTTCCACAATGATGTAAGTTTCATAGGTGGAGTTTCCTTTCACCATGGCGGCAACGTTCCATATTTCCACCCCCTGCCCTCTCTTCTTTCCAATATCCAATTTTGGTTCTCTTGTACTTTTAAAGTTAGCTAGATCGTGTGAAGGAAACCTCCAAAAAAGAGGAGGTCTACTCTTCTGGCTAATTGTTGCAATCCAAATGACAGGAATAGAGTTATAACCCACAGTCGCGTCTGAAGGATTCAGGCCCATGGTATGCACAAGTCCATGGCACAGCAACACAATGACCACATCACTCATACTCACATTGCTAAAATGAGATTAAACCAGCCACCACTTCTGAAACCCAAACTACACCCATGGCATGTTTTATGATCACTATGTACTGTAAATATGGACCACATGCAGATTGTGGTTTTATTGTTTAGCACCATAAAACTTCTTGTTTGGAATGTACAAATATGGCTGCCCCTTTGACTAAATAGGATTTAATGAGGAAAAAGCATGGCTAGGGTTAATATACTAGTAGTAAAATCAGACGACCAGTGGACTTATGACCAAATATAACTAATTAGATGTGTTTAAAATGCCATATTACGGAATAGGTTTGGAACACAACAAAACAGTAGATGTTATAGGAGAGGATGATGATGTATGTACAGTATGCAATAACATACAAACACACTCACTTATGCATATACATACATACATACATACATACATACATACATACATACA
>JAAGKR010004740.1:44543-57961 GCA_011419295.1 Clarias macrocephalus | reverse complement strand
ATCAAGAAACACAAAGCAAATTTTCTTGACAGGATCAAGATTATGCGATTACATTCACACACATTCATGAATCTCTAGAAAGTCTAGAAGTATTATAAATGATTTCCCTTGTCCTTTTTCAAGCCTCTTGTCCTATTCACAGTGCTGTGCGGGTGGCCCTGTATCGCACGCTAGAATTGTGGGTGCGTGTCGGCAGGCCGTCTTCCTCAGTTCTGCAGGGTAGCTGCTCTCACTCAGAGCTGCTCTTTGCTAATCTCATTGGGGACATTACACCAGGAACTGAGGCCGTTAAAGTGAGTCAACTGTGCAGTGTTTCTACTTTTCCAAGGAATCTTTGATTACGTACATATAGCTCCTGGATTATTGCCATTCTTGGTAACGGTGATGTTCAAAAGTAATTCAAATGTTATGACCTAAAATTTTGATAGATATTTCTACAGACAGGCTCAAAAATCTGAGGTTTTACATACACATTAGGTTAAAGGTGTATTAAATATTGCAATTTATAAATATATGCTCCCCCAAATGTAGTTTTAATGACATTTAAAGGAAATATGCTATTAGGCATTTTATAGGCTTTAAATTCCAAATAGTAACTAAATACGAAGGCTATAAACCTGGCAACAAAAATGATTACCCAAAGTGCAGTTTAAAGTCACTACTTACATCTGGAGTCTTTTTCCATCCTTCAGCAACATTTTGACTAACTGATGTTAAATGCTTATACAGTGTAACCTTTGATTGCGAGCATAATTTGTTCCAGAAGTGTCCTTGTATATCAAAACACTCGAATATCAAAGCGAAGTTTCCCATAAAAATAATGGAAACTCAGATTACAGTTAAAAAAATGTTCATATAAAAATAAATAATACAAAATGTAAAGTTGAAAAAAAAAATCAATAAAAAAACTGTACTTTATCTTTGAAAAGTGTCCCGACAGTGTTTGTCACACGCACACACATGCGTAATTATATATAATGTTTTTTATTTGCAATTTTTTTTTTCTTTTCCCGCTGCTGTAACAAAGAAATTTCCTCGCTGTGGGACGACTAAAGGGATATCTTATCTTATCTCATCTTATACTAATAGAAACACTGCTTTGTCAGGAAACTTCTTTAACAAGGAACTTCTCTAATGACAATTGCGCACACAGACACTAACGGAATCAGTGCTTCCTCTAGAAACTTGATCTTTATCAAGAAATCTCTCTAATGACACTTGCTTTTACTTTACGCATGTGCACCCACACACGGTCACAATGTTATAATAAACAGTACATGTACACGAATGCATGGGAGACGATTACCCAACTTGCAATTGATAAGAACCATTGGCTCAGTTGTGATCATGTGACACTCGGCAGACAAAACGTGTCTGCGTACTACTCGTATATCGAGACCTCACTCTTTTATCACAATTTTGCTCGTCTTGCAAAACACTCGCAGACCAAGCTACTCGCAATCCAAGGTTCCACTGTACATTTTTGTTTCTGTTACCTGATTTGTGCAGGTAACCCACCATCTATCCCTTTTGTGCCAAAAGAAAAACAAACATTTTATACAGTTTGATCTGAAATAAAAATACAAGTATTGCCTTAAGTCTGTTTGGTGCTGCTTTACCTTCGACTGCTTTGCTCCTCTCATCTAGCTTCGTGCAGGACAGATGGGGATGTCTGATTTGGGTGCTGCGGCTGGGAAGACCGGACCACGGCGGACGAAAGCAATGGGTATAGGCGATCCAGGTGGAGTCTCACTGCAAAGAAAGGGTGATGCATTAGCCAATCAGGACACATGCTATGCAGCTTTACGAGGTGAGGTGTATAAAAAAAAAAACCACAGGAATCTCTCATTTTTCATTACTTCAGATTGAAAGCATTAATGCTTGTTCTTGTTTATTTGCAGTTCTTAGACAGATCATTTTGATTAGTGGCACACTTCTGAAAGATGACCTACATAAGGTAAATTAGTTTTCATGTAATTGTGATCCAGCCATTTTTTTAAACTAGATGTTTTACTTGTTTTACCGATGTAGTGTTGAAATACTGTGCATCATTGAGGTTTAAAATATGTAAAGCTCAAAAAAAAAAAATAAATCAAGTATTGGTAAAATTTCCAGCCAGTCAGCGGCTTCATGTAAAACATGTACTTCTTTTTGTATATTGTTAGTATTGTAATGTGGCCCGCTAAATGTTTAGGTAGCTTGCTAAAAGTTCTTAAAGAGTATTAAGCTCATGCTTTGGACTCACTAGTTTATTGTCACACTTGCAAAAAAAAAAGCCTTTGGATAGAAATGTCTAGTTATAACTGTAAAATGATTGGCAATGTTTGTGCCTTTAATGCCATGTCTCTTCTTTGTCTTTTAGAAACTGCAGGAGCTAGTCGTGCCACTGTGTTTAAAACTCCAGCAGCAAGCTCAGTGCAGTAACTGGGATGTGAACAGTGTTAGTGGTCAGTATGGCAGTGGTGCTCCACGTTGTGAGCTTTACGCCCTCCTTTTGGCTTTGGTGCTGGTCCCATCTCCACGCTGGCCTGCTCCACTCTCCTGCGCTGTGTGCGTCTTCAGCCAAGGACGCAGAGACCAGAACATTACTGTGAGTGATCAGCATTTCAAATCTGCCGTTTATTGGGTTTTGTTGGATTTTATCAGATAAATTTTTTTCAGCATTATTCACGAGTACCCATGCTGATATTTTGACTGTGAGAATACATTTGTATATAATTCCCATAACACTTGTGGGCTTGTTTTGGCATTCATCTGTGAGTCTTTATCAAGTATAGATCATGAAGTAAGTCTCTAACACCACAGTATTAATAATTAGCTTTGTTACGGCTTAGGCGGCACGGTGGTGTAGTGGTTAGCACTGTCGCCTTGCCTTGGTTCGATCCCCGGCCAGGCTCAATTCTCGTCTCTGTGTGCATGGAGTTTGCGTGTTCTCCCCGTGCTTGGTGGGTTTCCTCCGGGTACTCCGGTTTCCTCCCACAGACCAAAGACCCACATGTAGGTTAGGCTCAAACCCACATGTAGGTTAGGCTAATTGGCGTTCCCAAATTGTATGTGCCCTGCGATGGATTGGCACCCTGTCCAGGGTGTATCCTGCCATGTGCCCCAAGTCTTCTGGGATAGGCTCCAGGCCCCCCGTGACCCTGAATAAAGGATTAAGCGCTATATATGAAGAGTGAGTGAGTGTGTTACTGCTTAAATCTCAAACCCACATGCATCAGTTCACAGTGACCTATCGTATGCTTACAGTGAAGATCAATTTATTTCACTATAACATTTTAAAGTAATTGCTCCTCAGAGTAAGGAACATGAGAGTGAATATCTGATGATAGCTAAAGCACATAATCTAGCATGGTTAACAGGTTGTCCAGCTCACCATTATTAGACCAAATGGAAAGTAAACCAACCAATTTTATTTTAAACTGTTTGTCTGAACAAACAAGAAGCAACATTACAATCTGTGAAATTGTATGCAATGAAGGAGTTCACCTATCATCCACATGACTGTGAAATCATAACAGCCATTTCCTCTAAACAAGATATATGTTTGTAATTGTGTCATACAGTGATGATCACTTAACACTTTCCTTGAAACAAAAAGGAACACATTCCTTGAACTGCTGAACATGCCATGAAAAGTTTATGTAATTTGTTAATTTAAAATGTATATGAACACTGTCATTGCTAAGTTGTGTAAATATTGATGTAAATTACAAGTTCACATCTGTTTATCAGTTCCTTCATTTTAGTTTGGATTCATACACAGTAGGGGTTATTTGGCTTTTAAATAGCCTCTCAAACCATATTCTACTAAACCCAAACAAACCTGAAACGCTGTGCATGTGAAACTATATCTGAAATATTATAATAGAGGACAGCAGTGTTGAAAGTTGAATTATTTTGTTGAGCTTCCATTATTATATTGGCAAAGTCAAGTTTGCTTGTTTGCTTGTCTTGTCATATTTGCACAGTTATTCTTGTTGTGTCTTATCCTTCTTAGGTATCTTCATTCTGTGCTGAGGCATTGACTATATGCAATGCTCTGCTTCACCCACGTACCCCGTCCATTTCCCTCCCTCTACCTCCACTGACTCTGAAGCCGACCCCAGCTGCTTCTGTCCTTGGCCCTACACAGAATCCCTCTCTCTCCCTCCCTACACTACTGGGGACTCCTGCTCAAGGACATTCCTTTGCTCCCAGACATCCTCTGAGCTTAGGCCCTGCTTCTCTCCTGGGCTCCTTGGAGAACCATATACCCCTAGATCCTCCCATCCTTCCCACACCAACGGGTGTCACTGGAGCACAAGGTGAGTTGCTACTCTCCTCCCCTGCCCAGGCAGCTGAGCTGGCAGGATTGGCAGCACCCCCTGAAACCCAGAGGCAGGTGTTTGTGCGCTATGACAAAGAGGAGCCAGAAGATGTGGAAATCTCTCTGGAGAGCGATTCAGATGACAGCGTGGTTATAATGCCCCAGGGAATGATGCTGGAGATGCAGGAAGGAGCTGCTAGCACACAGAGTCTCCCTCCACCACCAGGCAGTGCCATACCTGTGCCAAATGCTGGGATGGGAAGTGAAGCAGGGGGTGTTGAAGCCTCGCTTTCTAGTGATCTTCCCACATCCATTGGGCATCAAATGTTGCCATCTGATGCAAACAACATCAACTCCTTTCCAGGGTCTAGTCAAACAGATCAGCTGGTCTCTCTGGTTCCAACTCTGAACTCTGGTTCTAATTCTGTGCCTCTTGCAACATCCACTGGTGCACTGGGTAATTCATTACCTGCTGGTGCACAGCTTCAACAGATGTTGATGCAACCTTCACCAGGTGTACAGCCAAGTCAGCTTGGACTGTCCTTACACATGCAGCTCCAGAATCAGTTAGCACAATCCAGTCGACAGCCTGTCACCAATGATCAGGACCAGAATGTCATCAACATCACAGATGATGAAGAAGAGGAGGAGGATGAGGAGATGGAGGATGAAGATGAACTGGGAGAGGAGGAGGAAGACGAAGAAGGCCTAGAAGACGAGGAAGAGGAAGTCTGTGAATTTGCTGAGGAAGGTTACATCCAAGATGAGGAGGGCTTTGAGGAGTTTGATGATGATGAGGAGGAGGAGGAGGATGATGTGGATGACATTGAGGAAGAGGAGGAAGAGGAGGACGAGGAAGAGATCCAGGCCTTGGAGGCTGACAACCAAGGGAATGCGATTGGTGCAGAGGAGGGGCAAGCAATGATGGAAGGGCAAGAAGAACGGGCAGTGGGCACATTCCCCATGGAGGGTGAAAGGCCAGTAGAAGGAGGGATTGAGGAAATGAAGGCAGTGCAGAGCATCTATGAAGAGGAAGGAATAAAGGACAAAGGTAGTATAGAGGAGATTGAGAACATTGGTGCTGTAGAGAGAAATGAAAGCATGGTGGGAGAGCAGCCAATAGAGACTCATGTGATTGGTGCAGAGGAAGTACAAAGTGAAGAAAATGCCCTTGTACAAGCAGATGATCAGGAAGTACAGCCACAAGAACAGAAAGGATCCAGACCAGAGTCAGTGGTGAACCCAGAGGATTCTGGGATAATTCCAGAGGGTCAGGAGCAGGAGGTGGCCATTGAGGTTAAAGATAATGAGTCAAGTGCAGAGGCATCACATGAAGAGATACCTACTCCAAGCTCTGTAACCACATCAGAGAACACTGCACCCCAGCAAGGAGCGGAGACAGCAGAGAAAGATGTGGTTGAAGAGACACAGATGGCTGGAGAAGAGGCACGAGGGACAAAGAGGAAAATAGAGGATCGAGAAGAAGGAGAGGTGTCTGAACAGCGCAGTGAGAAGAGAAAGGTAAATGATTTTAATTTTAACACAACACATTCACTGAACAGAAAGCGCTGTTGCCTGTAGTCGTCAAGACTCTCAGTAATGCCGTGGTCAAAAGTTTTTGAGAATGAAGCAGATTTTCACAAAGTATACTGCTTTTGTTTTTATATATTTTTTTTAGATGCTAGTGAAGATAAAATAGGTTTATACAAAGGAATCAATATAATAAGTGTTGACTCTTCTTTTTCAAGACCTCTGCAATTTACCCTGGCATGCTATCACTCAACTTCTGGGCCACTTCCTGATGGATGGCAGCCCATTTTTGCATGAACAATGCTCAGAGTTTGTCAATTTGTGTGGGGGGGGAGGGGGGGGGTTTGGATTAATGTCTCAGGAGTTTTCCAGGTACGATTCCTGGCCATGAATCCAAAATTTCGATGTTTTCTTCCCCGATCTATTTAGTTATCACTTTTACCTGATGGCAAGGTGCTCCATCATGCTGGGAAAGCTATTGTTCATCACCAAACTATTCTTGCATAGTTGGGAGAAGTTGCTCTTGGAGGATGTTTTTGTACCATTCTTTCTTCATGGCTGTGTACTTAGGCAAAATTGTGAGTGAGCTCACTCCCTTAGCTGAGAAGCAAACCCACATGTCAGGCTGCTTTACTGTAGGCATGACACAGGACTGATGGTAGTGCTCATCTTTTCTTCTCTGGACAAGCTTTTTTCTGGATGGCCCAATCAATGGGAAAGGGGAGTGACCAGAGAAAAGGACCCCAGATCTACCCCAGTCCTCAGCAGTCCAGTACCTTTTTCAAAATGTCAGTTTGTTCCTGATGTTTTTTCTTAGAGAGAAGTGGTTTCTTTGTTGTCCTACTTGAAATGTATGAAGGTGAGCGCTACCATCAGTCCTGTGTCATGCCAACAGGATCCTGGGACCATTTATATGTGGGGTTGCTGCTCAGCCAAGGGAGTTGGCTAAGTAATGGTACAAAAACATTCTCTGAGAGCAGCTTTTCCCAACCCTCCAAGAACAGTATGGTGATGAACAGTGCCTTTTCAAGCATTATGGAGCACCTTGCCATAAGGAAAAAGTGATGATAACTAAACATTTTTGGGTCCAAGGCCAGGAAACACCCCAGACCTTAATCCCATTAAGAACTTGTGGTCAATCATCAAAAGGCAGGTAGACACACAATAACTTGCAAATTCTGACAAACTTCAAGCATTGGTTTGCAAGAATGGGCTGCCATCAGGTAGGATGTGGCCCATATGTTGACTGAAAGCATGCCATGGCGAATTGCAGAGGTCTTGAAAAAGAATGGTAACACTTAAAATATTCTAAAATAGTGACACATTGCATATTAGTTTAATTTAATTGTCAATAAAAGCCTTTTACACTTATGAAATGCTTGTAATTATACATTAGTAGTTGGATGAGCATGTTACATAAAGCAGGCATTGAGAGAGGGAGATTATGATTATTTATTAATTGAATAAGTGTCATTAAATAAATAAAAGTGACTTAACTATTCAAATGTCATTAAATACTTAACATTTGAAATTGACATACAGTGAAACCTCGAATTGCGAGTAACGTAGCTTGCGAGCGTTCCGCAAGACGAGCAAAGATTTTTAATAAATTTTGACTTGGAAACCGAACGAAAGTCTTAGTTTACGAGTATCAAGTATCATGTATCACTCATGCTCTTCTTGTTTTGACGCCGAGTGTCAAATGTGGGTAATCGTCTCCCCTGTGTTTATTACTGGTATGATCATCTGTGCACGCGTGTACTGTTTACTATAACAGCATGACACTCATGTATGCGTAAAAAACATCTTTTATTTTGTTTGTGTGTGTATAGTGCGCGTGTACTGTTTATTATAACTCATGTATGTGAGCGTGTAAAGCAAAAGAAAGTCTCATTGGAGAGGTTAAAAATCCATTTTCTCTCTTTCACGTGTCAGCGTGAAGGTTGAGTTTGCGCGTGTCATCTGACACCGTGCACTTTCTCTCACACACACACACACACACACACACACACACACACACACACACACACACACACACACACACACACACACACACACACACTCTGCCCTACACAGAAACATTGCTTTTTTGCAATTCTTTTCAAAGGTAAAGTGCTGGTTAATTTGTTTTAATTTTACTTTACAGCAGTGATTCCATTAGTCTGCACCCAATTGAGTGTCATTAAAGAGATTTTTTTTTTCTGTTGAACAGTGTTTCCGCTATATGTGTGTGTTGTGAAACTTAAAAAGCAGGGGGAGTTTTACTGTGTAAGACGAGAAGATTTTTTACTTTTTTTTAAAGGTAAAATGCAGGTTAATTTGTTTTATTTTCTATTTTATATTTTACATTAATTGTTTTTATGTATTTATTTTTTTGGGTTTCCATTTTGAGTTTCCATTATTTCTTATATATACAAGCCCGCTTCCGGAACGAATTACTTTTTTAATCCAAGGTTCCACTGTATAATTATTTAACATTAATTTTAAAATTGCTGTTGAAATGCTTACCATAGTAATGTCGGATAAAAGATCTAAAGACACTGAAGCAGCAGACTTTGTGAAAATTAATATTGTGTCAGTCTCAATCTTTGGCCATGACTGTATGTTTAAGGGAAACAAAATGGTTCAAGTAAAGCAAAATAGAAAAAAAATGGGCAGAAGTTTTGTGGAAGTAAAAATGGATGAATTGGAGATTCATTCATGGATTGAGTGTTGCAGTTGCAAAGTATGCAAACACTGGCAACAGGCTCAAGCCATTCTGGCACTCTTAGTTTTATAATTTGCTTTTGCATCAATGCTAATTCATCTTGCGGAGTTGTTTATTAAATCTCTCTTCTACTCTATCTCCCAGGTGGATGATGAGTCCATGGCTTCCATGCTGGCTGACTTTGTGGACTGTCCCCCAGACGATGAGGACCACGGTGCCTCTCATTCACATTCTTAAAATAAAATCATCTCCGAGAGCCATAATTCATTAATTGATGTCATGGACTCCAGACCGTTCCCTTTTATTCTTCTTGCATCAGTAATAACGTACAGATATGAGTCATTTAAACTTGAAACATTTTATCAACTGTACAAAGTCAACGGTTTGTATCCATGAAGCAGTCATGATGTATCTTGTGATCTCATTTAAGATGCACTCCTTAAATGTGTCATCAGTGCTTTTTGACTTAAAAGGCCGTGTTACCATCCAAGCAGCTGGTTGGTATTTTGTGTAAATGACTTCTCACAGAGCAATCAGCAACCTTCCCTGTGTGAGGAAAGTTGTATAGACTTTGTGTTCTGAACATGGGTTGCATGCCTTAAACCTTCATACTTAACCTTACAATTAAAGTACTTTCTCAGCTCAGCTCACATTTACACTAAAGAACTATGGTATTTCCTTGTGAAAGATGGTATTGTTATTGTAGTTCTTATGGGTTTTCAGCTCATTTCAGTTTTTTTGTTTGTACTATCATTTGTTACTCTTGTGCTTATTTTCTGTTAATTGGTTGCAAAAAATGATTAAAAGCAAAAAATCCAAAAGCCTTTGTGCTCTCCATCCAACTAAATATGACTGGAATATGACATTTGTTTAAATGAATAAATGTCATTAAATCATTAAAAGTAGAATTAACTATTTAAAGTTCATTAAATACTTTACATTTGAAATTGACATATAACGAACAGCATTTTTTTAAAGTTGATATTGAAATGTTTTAATTAATTATTTATTTAATGTGTTTAATTTAATATGTGGACACTACTTGAACACACCATAAAATAACTAAATCTGAAAAAGTCACAAATCAAACTCAGTGGGCGGCATTGAAGCTGAACTACTGTTTATCTGATCTGTGTATAATCTTTAAGGTAAGGTTTGGGAAAATCTTTGATAGCTGGTTCTTAATGGAAGATTATAGTTATAATTAAAAATAAAAATTTGCAGATTAATAGGAAGATTGTAAAGCACAAAGCTGATTTAGCTGTTGAATGATTTGGAGATGAATGAAACATGTGACTTGAGATCGCCATTAGAGCCTGCTCACAGAGATAAATGGGTGACTGACAAAATGTTAGTCTGTCGAACTATTTAAAAAAATCTAAATAAAAAACCTTTAAAGAGTTGAGCATGAAACAAATTAATCATGAAATAAAAAAACAATTTAAATATTTGTTACAAATTCAAATGTTAATTTAGACGCAATTTTATTTTAATTCTATTTTTAGTGCTTTATCTAATGACATATTTACTATTTTGTAACATCTCTCTATATAGGGAACCCTCTCTGTTAAAGGTATTTTATGTTTTGTTTTCCCCTAAAAAAGACATGCCCTCAGTCATATGTAATTGGTGAACATCTCAGGGCCAGAGTTCTTAAAATGGTGTTGCGTTCTTCTTATCGACTGGATTTACCAAATTCTTGAGTGAGGCCTAGTCCTCGCATCAGCTGTAAAAGTCAATATTCCAAGTTTATCTGGAAGGTGTTTATTGTGGTTGAGGACCAGTGGCTTTTAGTTCCAGTGAAGTGAAATACATGCTTCAAGAGGTGTCAAATCATCTCCAGTGCGTGTGCAGCTTTTCTTTCATACCAAGCAGAAGCCACACTTGAAAATTAAATGAAAGAGGTAGAAATGGGTGTGGCTTCTACTTGGTTGGAATGAATCCCTACATACACACTGGCCCTTTCTGGAGAAACGTAACACCTGTATTCTAGAAAAATGTGTTGTTCCAATTTTTGTTAACATTTAATTAAAAGGCTCACAGATGGCATACATTTCAATTTAATCTGAGGGAACATACTCGTATATAAACTGGTAGAATTTGTAAAGCACACCATCTGCAATATTATATTTAATGTATGACGGCTTTAGCGTACACTCGTACTGTCAAAGCTCAGAATAAAGTGACAAAATAAAAACAAATAAACAGATTAAACATTTATACATGCATTTAACTGCGCAGTAACACTAGGGATAGCAACTAATAAAGAAGGAAAGCAAAAGCAATAATTACAACACTACTACTAATGATAATAATGAATAGAGAACGCACAGTCAAAGAATAATCATTATTGATACAAAAGAAGGAGAGGAGAAAAGAAAATGAAAAGAGGTGCACAGGCTTGTGCAGAATAGGTGAGGCCTCTTAAAAAGCTGTGTGGACCAGTGGTAAGATTGTTGATCCACTTCCAACCCAGGTGAGTTCCACGGGCTTGTAATAATAATAAATCTTGTCCCAAGAAAATGACTCGTCACATAAATCCCCATGTGGTGCTTCAGGCTTTTTTATTATTCAAATAATAATCGTGCTTTTTTTAATTCCTATCCAGCATTGATTATTTATTTGATCATGAATGGCTGGAATGTGGTTGTGAATTTATGACTGACACAAATTCCAGGTGTGTATGAGAGTGTTTAGAAAATCCAGAGTCTCTTCTAAAGTGTGTGTGTGTGTGTGAGAAGTAGCAAAGGGAAGTTAGTTCTGTATGATAGTCTGCTGCCCTCCCGACTAAATGGCTGTAGTAGCCTTAATGTAGGAGCCCATAAGTTATGGGAAGGAATTGGATATGACTAAATTAGGCCAGAAAATAAATAAATGAATAAAAAATCGGGGAAACTCCGCCCCAAAAGTTGCTTTGCCAGTAACCGGAATTGTTGGGTTTTTGGGTTGTTTGCCCATAACTGCTAACTGGCTGGTCAGCCTCATACTGTCCATATCCAATTCTGTGCAGAAAATTGTAAAATGTTATTTAATAATCATGGTTTATTATGAACATTGAATTAAAATTCCCATCAAGAAAAAGTTACAAAAGCTTCACATGACCACTCATTCATGACTTTTAGTACAAACTGTTTAGTAATGGTTTTATACCATTCAGTACAAGTATAAGATATTGTGAAATATGGCCCTGTGCAAGATGCATGAAAACCAAAGAACTTCACCTTCGTCTCTTCATTACAAATGACATTTTGCAGTAAAGAGATCTTTTGTGGTTTATGATTTGTTCACATGTGGTTTTGTGAACCATTAAAGTTGCTTTTATAGTCATCATTTTATTAGTAACACCTCTAAATTACTCTAAATAAATTACTCTCTTAATTGAAGTAACCCAGTTTCTGAATGTTGATATGTTGTGTGTGTATATATATATATATATATATATATATATATATATATATACACATACAGGGTGGGCCATTTAAATGGATACATCACACATCAAACTTATTGGGAATTTCACAAGAAAAACAATGGTGTGCTTGGTTTTAACGTAACTTTATTCTTTCATGAGTTATTTACAAGTTTCTGACCACTTATAATGTGCCACAAACAGGACGTTAATTTCACCAACCATTCCCATTTTTATTGTAATTTATATATATATATATATATATATATATATATATATATATATATATATTTTTTTATATAAGCTAAATTGTATTTTGCTGTGAAAAATAAAAACAATTTCATGGGTTCAGTATTGAAACAATGACATCGTATTTTTGTCAATTCTTTCTGACTCTCTCCCTCAACTTCAGCTACATTGAATGATTTCCTAATTTATTCCAACTGAAGACATATAGTACACGAAAGTGTTTTTTGTTTAATTTCAGATTCTGATACATTTTTTAGTTTGTACCAGTTCAGTTTCTGCAAAAGCTTCATGTGGAATGCATTACATTTCTTCCTTGTTGGCACATGTCCAGGATTTTGTTAGCAGGGTAGTTTGACAGAAAACTTGTTTTCTTGCACACAATCAGCTACATCAACTGATTTCTTAATTTGTTTCAACTGACAACATATAAAGGTTGTAGTATCCTGGAGCGTTTTCTGTTCCATTTTTCTTGCTTGTTCATTTTTCTTTTGTGTTCCGTTTCTGCAGAAGGGTCATATGGAATGTTTCATCATTCTTGCTTGTTGGCACATGTCCAGGATGTTGTTAGCAGGGTAGTTTGGCAGAAAACTTGTTCTCCCCCTCAGCCTCAGCTACTATACATCAACGGATTTCCTAATTTGCTTCAACTAAGCACATATAGTACACTGGAGTGTTTTTCGTTGAATTTAAAGTTCTTTTTAATTTTTCTTGTTTGTACCTGAGGTCCAGTTCAGTTTCTGCACTCTGTGGAATATGTGTGGCATTTAGGATGTTAAAACTTGAGATCCCAGTCCCTGGGCACATAAAATATTAAAAAGGTTTGGGTGCTAAAAACTCCTAAAGTTTTAAGTTTTGAAATTAAGTAAATGAATGACCTCCACCACTGTCAGTGGAGAAGGGGTGGTGTGAAAGTGTTTGTTCAACAATCAGTGCTTGTAAATAATTAGTCTTATTAGGGGGCTGCATGCAGGCAACCACTAGACTGAAAAGAAAAATATAGCAGGATTTTAAGTCACAGGTGTGTGATCAGAGTCTTAACAGAGGAAGATCAGTTCACACATCTTATATCACACATCTTATAGCCTCATACCCAGGGTCCCCCCCCCCCCCCCCAGGAAAATATACTGTAAGTGAAAGGTTGGTCTACTTTCCAAAGCACTATTATTTATACTTTGTTTTTCACTTTAATTTTGGTATATATATATATATATATA
>JAAGKR010004740.1:3837-44523 GCA_011419295.1 Clarias macrocephalus | reverse complement strand
CCCCCCCCCCCCCCCCCCCCCCATGGCATATATTGAATACGAGATATGAGACCTTCAACTCTCAGTCATGCTAACCCAGTGGGGGAAAAAAAACACTTTATAAGTATAATACACTTCAAAATAAAGGTATTATAGTACACTTTCCAAAAATATATTATAGGAAAATATACTGTAAGTGAAAGGTTGGTCTACTTTCCAAAGCACTATTATTTATACTTTGTTTTTCACTTTAATTTTGGTATATATATATTTATATATTTTTAAATATGCTCGAAATAACCATTGTACAAATGTACAAAAAGCATGCATGGTAGTCTCAGTATATTTTCAGTTCAATTTAAATGTACTTATTCATATGTACCTATTTATGCTTCTATTAAGTGCACGATTTTAGACTTGTTTTTGCACGCTGAATCTCTCTTTGCGCAAACTCGTTTTTGAATGCTGAAAATCACTTTTGCGCGTTCAAGATAATTTTTGTTTCAACTCTCTCTCCCAAGTAAAAAAAAATAAGTATGCTAAGTATATTAAATCCTAGCGTGCCAAAGCATACTTAAGTGTACTTGCTCCAGACTAATGACTAGTATACTTGAAGTTTGCTATTTTGGAACAACTCATTTTGTACTAAGTGTATTTAAGTTGTAATTTAATTGTACAAAAGCACAATTTTAAATATACTTTTGTGTACTAAAGTCGAACAACTTCAAGTATACTTAGTACACTTAAAGTATATGGCTGTGTGTGTACTAACGCACATATCTGGCAGTAATTAATGAACTTTAAGTACATATTTATTGTATTATAAGTACATTAGAGCAATTCTTACTGTGTTACAAATACATGATTAATATACTATGGATATATTCTTATTGCCGCAGTAGCATGCTGTTATACTTCTGGCCAATTACAAATCCTAAAAAAGTACACTTTGTGGTTAATACAAATATACTTTATTATATCATACAGTACACACAGTTTTCCAACTGTATTGCAAATGTGTGTACACTAAAGGTGTTTAGGACAATTTACAAATGCTAAATGCATTTTATACACTTAGGGACAAGCTCATAAGCATGTAAAACAACACTTTTAACAGTTTCAGAACCCAAACTCCGCTCTAAACTTAAAGCAGAACACACTTCCTTTGCCTTCCTAACAAACTTGCATTGCAATAGAAGAGACCAGATGCTCCTAGGACACTGTAAAGTGGCTGCGATACGCTCAAATACAGTGAAGCTATATATCATAACAGATGGTCTCTAATGTGTTCCTTTGGGAACTGCAAAAAGTAATTTTCTTATTGAATAAGACAATTTATCAGTGACTATGAAAATGTATAAAATGCATATGTTTGAACACTGTCTTAGATTACAGTAAAATGTTTCGAAAATATACATCTTTCAGATTTACAATAAACTAATATTTAAACCAAATAAAACTTTTCTATTAGCTGATTGTCACATCAGTCAGATTATCACCATCAGTCTGTGTTTTCCCTAAAACATGGATGGGCTGTCTATATCTTGCCTGCTTGTTTGCATTTGTATTATATGTTTTATATTATCAGAATAAGTATTATATAAGACTTAATAACTTACCCATGGTAACAGCTTGCTGGATTCTTTTTCTCTGTTCTCTTTCAAGTCTCAGTGTCAATCTGAGCAAAAGATAAACTTCTCCCACTGTCCAGAACATTCTGTATCCTTTATGTTATAACAATTATGTACCTTCAATTCATTTGTACCTTCAAAGGTAAAAAATTGTATCATCAGTCCGTACCCTTAAGGGTACATTTATTAAAAAAGTAAAAAACTGTACTTCAAGGAACTAAAATGTGTACAAAAATTTCAATATCTTTTCCAATTTCTCATGTTTGATAGAAAGTCAAAAATATCCTAAAAATTTTCCACTTTAGATATGCCCTTAGCATTTATTAATATTTCGTTGCTTATTAGGCAGTTGCCAAAAATAAAGTTCCAGATATTTTAAACTCTATAGTAATATGGATTTAACTGATTTGTGTATTGCCTCTCACAACGTCTCGTTGCCGAACCAAATGGTATCTTTCTGAAAAAAAAAAAAAAAGAAGTTAAGAAAAGAAAAGGAAGAAAAGCAAGCTCAAACTAAAGGTATGTTCTGCTATACATGATTTATTTCTATAGTATTACAGTAGCTTAAACACAATGATGCCCATGATCACAGACAGACTTGTCAGATATGAGTAGGGTTGCTAAGGTTGTAGAGTAAAGAAGTGTTTAGGCTAAATGTGTACTTAATGTCTGTGCAAGGTAGCGGTATGTACAGTTGCTGATTTAAAGAGTGTATTTAAATGAGCGTGTCTTTGTGGGCATGTGAGAATGACACCCGTCTGGTGTTGCTGTGTTACCTGGATTCGTGCTGACAGCGATGGGAGGTTTAACTATACTGCAAGCAGCTCAGGATGACAACTTGTCCACCATGTAAATTACAAAAATTGTCCACAGAAATATAAATCAGATTCGGACATGGAGAGTTGATGGCTTAACAGTGCAATCTGTTTCTCATCATTGTTCCAGTCACACATTTATTGTTGTACAGTTTGCTCACACAGATGGTTTGTGTGTAGAGGTGGTGTGTGATATTTTACAATGACATACACAATGTGGTACAGTACAAATATTTAAAATGTCCCTATTTATTTTTATATACTATTAATTTATATTTAATATTATGCATGTCTATTTTGTTTCCTTTTTCAAGCACACTTGTACTGTACATATATTTGCATTACAATACTCCATTTGCAACCTTGCTTAAATCTGATTAAATGTTTTTACACCATGTATTGTATATTTATATTTATATATAAATTATTAAATATAAATATATTTTATATTTAATGTACATTTACACGCTTGAATATTGTAATTTTATGTGCTTTATAACTCGTGTACGGCCCAGTTTTCATAATCTCGCCTAGGGCCACACAACACCACAGACTGGCACTGCATAAATTTCCAAGGCATAAGGTTCCAAGTTCCAAGGCATAAGCCACTGCTGACCAAACACAAAGGCTCATCTCAAATTTGGCAAAAAAAAAAACAAAAAACAAAAAACCATAAAGATTATCCCGAAGACTTTTTGAAAAATCCTCTATGAACTGATATGACAAAGGTTTAACTTTTTGGAAGGTGTGCATCCCTTTTTATTTAATAGAAGAGAACATACCAGCAGTCAAACATGGTGCTGGTAGTGTGATGGTCCAGGGCTGGATAACTTCCCATAATTAATGGAACCATGAATTCTGTAGGTCAAGCGCACTTGGGTTATGAATCAGGACAACAATCCAAAATCCACCGGCACGCCCTGTGAAAAGTGAAAAAAAAAAAAAAAGGTTTTGAAGTACCCTAGTCAAGTTTGTACTTAAATCCATTTGAGATGTTGTGGCATGACTTTAAACAGGCCCTCCAATATGGCTGAATTAAAAAAAAATTCTGCAATGTGAAGATCTCAGTACCAGTTATTGCAAACACTTAATTTCGGTTGTTGCCACCAACAGCACAAGTTATTACAGAGGTTTAAGTGGAAATTTACGGGCCAAGCAAGCTTGAAAAGCTTTTTTCCCTTATTGCTTTTTTAAAAAACGTTTTTTTTTTATTTACAAATGTAAACATTTGTTTGATGATCTGAATAAAAGTCAAATACAGTAGCAAAATAAAGTAAGTAAAATTTTGGAACTCTGATTTTCTGCATCAATTTGTCATAAAATGTAATCTAATCTTCATCTAAGTCAAGAATATTGACAGATATAATGTGCCTAAAATAATAACCCCCAAAATTCTGATCTTTCATGTCTTTATTGAAAACAACCATAAAAGTCTCATAGTTCTAGTGGAAACAGCATGTTACTCCTTGAGTTGTTGTCTTTTAGCTGTTCTTACTTAAGGCACATTATATTTGTCAATAGGATCAACAAGCATGATGGGTGCATCACTTCAGTTGCCTTTTCTTACCCTGATGCACCCATCACTCTTGAACAAACTAAATTTGGACTCACATGACTTTTTTTCAATGCTCCACAGTCCATTCTTTATACTCTGTAAAATTCAGGTGGTGACTTTTTTCGGCCTGCTGTCAAACCCCTGGTCTGATATCTGATTTTCATTTTCTCCCCTTGTATCCCATGGCATTTGCCCAGGTCTCTGTGACATCACTACCACCCCTCCCACTTCCACTTTACTATTCTGATCATTAAATCAAGATGATTTCACTCACCTGTTCCCCTCGGTTTTGTTGGAATCATTCACCCTATTTATTCCCTTGTCTGTTGTTCTGTGTCAGATCGTTGTTCTGTGTTGCCAGCCTCATGCCGGACTATTTTTGTGTCCTGTCTAGTCCGGTAGATGAAGTTTCTTATTTTGGCTCCAAGCCAGTATCCTTCGGTTTGTTTGTTTTTTCACCGTCTCCCCCCCTCTCTCTCTGTGTTTTTGTCCTTTTCATCCAGGCCGGGTCCTGTTTTTTCTTAGTTTGTGCTCCTCTGCAGTTTCCCGTCCCGTGGCCGGCTTGGTCCCGCTCTTCTTCACAGACTTTGGCCCTATCGCCCTACAGCCACGTCTCCTAGTCCAGGCCTTTTCCCTCTCAGGAGTTTTTCTGTTTTTTTTTTTTTTTTTTTTTAGTCCAGGCCTTTTTCCTCTTCGGAGTGGTTTTTTTTTTTTTTTGGACATTGGCACGCCTGAGTTTTGCTTAAAGAGAACAGCTCAGTTTTTTTTTTTTTTTTTTTGCCTGAATCAAGACATCTCTTGAATAAATTCAAGACCTGCAATTGTGTCCTTTCTGTTTACCTGACACATGCAGTATGCTTTATAATGACCTAAATATTATTAAATATTTCAGTATTTTATTTTAGAAATAAATGTTTGCTTGTTATACTTTATGATAATCCTTAATTGTACTTAATTGGCATTTCTTGCTAACAAAATGAAGAGTTTGAAAACTGGGCTCTTATATCAGTTATGAAAGTTGTTAGATTTTCATTTTAAAAAATGTGTTCGTAATTTGAAATGTGCTTATTAATGTGTGTAAATGATTTTTAATTAATTGTCTTCTATCTTTATTCACCATATCTGTAATTACAGAGTTGAAATACAATTTAATTAATGGGTTTTCCAGTTTAAGAAATGAGAAGCTATTATATGTTAATTTTATTTCAACAGAGTTCATAAGAATCAGCCATTTCCTTTTACTGGAACTAAGGAGGCCAAACTTGTTCCAGTAAGTCCATTAAACTTACCTTTGGACTAAACCCAAATGTAAAACAAAAAAATGTCATTAACATGGAGGAGAATATGCTTATGGTGGTGGTAGGTGGGGTAAGGGGTGTTTGCTGAAGATTTTATGATACCATACCTGGGCCAATAATTTAGGTGTTGGGCGTAGCCATGCAGAGAGAAAGAAGAGAACTGAATGGTGGACATACTTAATAAAAGAAAGCGAGAACATGGGGAAAAACTGAAGTCAACTGTTAAATATCAGTTTGCTGAGAGCGCCCTAAAATACTTTCTAAACTGTGCAAAAGTCAGCGCAAGGACGAGGTGAAGATAGATTTAGAAGTAAATCTCAAGACAGAGCTTATTAGGTAAATATGTTTTATTATGCTTTGATTTATTTTCTGCTATTGTTCTAGAAGTTGCAAACAACCTTTCACTCAATTTTCTTATTGTAAAATAAGAAATTTAAGATGTTTGCATAAACAGTCATTTAAAATTTAACAAAATTTAAAATTACAAAAATTTCTAATTTAGTAATCTTTTTCATGTGCAAGACTTAATGTGAATTTTGTGTGCAGATGGAGTACAACGTGATCGTGGCTACAGGCACTTTAAAGGACCTAGATACTGTTAACCATGTGTACATTACCCTGGTGGGAGAGAAAGGAGAGAGTGAGAGGACGCTGCTATGTAAGAGCCAAGTAAGTGAAAATGCAAAGGACCGATTGTACTTTGAATACAAAGTTTGTAGCTTGATTCCTCTGGGTCGTGTGCTCCTTGTACGCTTGGAGATGGAGGCATGGAAGGAGGTGAATGTGAACAATAACTGGTTTTTCAGTTATGTGAAAGTCACACCATTGGGAGAGCAAAGCACACAAACTTTCCCTTGTTACCGCTGGTTAGTGGAAGATAAAGTAGAAATCCGTGATGGCACAGGTCAGTCCAAACAATTACCCCAGAAAGGAGATTTTATCTCACTCTAATTTAGGCTGAGGATTCCTAAGAGTGGCTTCTTTCTCTTTATTTTTCCACAGCTAAAAGGCTGTGTGATGAGATCCTGCCCCAGGAGCTGGCTCACAGAAGCACACAACTGCAGGAGAGACAGAAAACTTTCCGGTTTGTATATTTCAGCATCAGATATATGATTTAATTGTGCATAGTTTTACCACTTTTCCTTTTGCATTAACTTTATTGGAGAAATTGCACAATAGGCAAAAGTTTCAACAATGAAACACACTTCAGAGCTAGATTAAGTGCTATAGCTTATACAGATGTACGTTTTTATAGTTTAAAAAATACTATGATAACTCATGGATGAAATGCTAATGAATAATTTTATTGTTTAATTTATTTGATATGAAATGAATGTGTTAATTTTGTTGTATTAGATGGCTAGGCTGGGCTCCAGGAATTCCCAAATGCTCAGACTTCAAATCAGAAAATGACCTCCCCCCAGATGTACGTGTCAGCTTTGAGAAGCCAAAGGACTTTAAGGAAATGTGAGCATCAATCATTGTTTTATTAATTTAACAGTTTATATAAATAATATTAATGGAATTTACAGATATCTACCATGGTGTTTTATCAATCTAAATAAAATATAACATGAATGAGCACCTGGATCGTTGTAGATGCAGAAACAAATGTATGCTGGTTATCTGTACATACTGTATAATGTTTAATTTGATCACCCTCAGACTTGTGGAGCTGTCGCTAGAGAGGTTGACATTGAAAAATGAGTCGTGGAAAGATCTGGAAGATCTTGACAACATGTTTTGTAAACTGCCCAAGAGTCCCACTGCAGGTGTAGTAACTGTGACCATTTTTAACTATTCGAAAACAAATTTCTAACACACACACACACACACACACACACACACACACACACACACACACACACACACACACACACACACACACACACACACACACACACACACACACTCTATCATGTTCAATACAGTTTTTTCCTGAAAATGTGCATTCATTTTAACTTGCATTATAAGGAGTGAATGTTGGTTAAAATAGAATAGAAACATTATCTAAGATCGAAAAATGCTAACTAATTGAATGTAAATGTTTTACGGATGTTATTAGAATATATTAAGGAACACTGGAAGGAGGATGTTTTTTTCGGCCATCAACTCATGAATGGAGTGAATCCTCAGATGATCCAGAGGTGCAGAGATCTGCCTTCCAACTTTCCTATCCAAGGAGACATGGTGCAGGACTTCTTACACCCCAACACCACCCTGGATAAAGAGCGAAAGGTGAAGGGGGCGCAGATGCTTTCATATATTGTAGACACCCCTCATAAGGATATAAATAACAAGGATAGGGTTGATCTTAGAGTCAATCCCACTGTAATAGAATGAAATTAATCAAACATAAAAATAAATCTTTGCATCATTACAACGTTATTCATCTGTCCAGTTACTGTATCTTAAAGGCTATAATAATCTCTTTTTCCACAAAGGCTGGGAATATATACCTTGTGGACTACGCTATACTGGATGGGGTCCCTGGGAATGTGATTAATGGGAATCAGCAGTATATAGCAGCACCTTTGTGTTTACTGTATGAACATCCAGACAAAGGCCTCATTCCCATCGCCATACAGGTAATGTTTTCACCAAGTCTGTCCAATAGAGGCAACATTTAACTAATGAAACTAAAGGTTTCTATTCCTTTCACTTTATCTTTTTCTTAGCTTGTACAGAATCCTACCAAGGACACACCCATCTTTCTCCCTAATGATCCACCTCTGACTTGGTTATTGGCTAAAATGTGGGTCCGTCATGCCGAATTTCAGATCTTTGAGCTTCTGTCGCACCTGCTGCGAACTCATCTTATAGCTGAGGTGTTCTGTGTGGCCACACTGCGTCAACTCCCTGCAGTCCACCCGATATACAAGGTTAGTTGGAAAGTATGAACAAGCTTTCTTTAATACTAAAATGATCAGGTATAGAAGTATGTTTTTCTCTCTCTCTCTGTCTAAGCTGCTCGCTCCTCATCTGAAGTACACCCTGGAGATAAACTGCCGTGCACGTACAACTCTCATCTCTAGTAATGGTATCTTTAAACAGGTAACCTTCAGCAATAAAAAATACATTGAAGTGAGCTGAAAATATTTGACAATGTTGATGGATTTAAATGCAAGTAAGTAATCAAGAAATTAGCTATAAGTACAGAATGTCTGAAAAATCTGGATCCAATAAAAATAATACTTAGTTTTCTTAAAATATTAATCTCTCCACATGCCCAAAAGCTACACAATGGTCTACACATTTTGTCTATATTGTTTTTTCTCAACATATTTAGGTCAACATATTTGTTTAACACTTTCCCATTAGCTCCTGACTTCAGACACCACTTAGATCAGTAGTAGATACATAGACATGTTTTCCCTTCAGGTGGTGTCCACAGGTGGTGAAGGGCTGCTGGTGCTGGTTGGGAAGGAGTATAACCTCCTGACCTACCGCTCTCTCCAACCACCCTGCAACTTCAAAGACCGTGGTGTTTCTAAACTCAATAAATACTTCTACAGAGATCACAGCTTGAAGCTCTGGCATTCCATAGAGAAGTAAGAGTCCAGTCACAACGCGGTCCTCTAGACGTTATTTTTCTATTTATTTCCTCTATTTCTTGTCATCATTATGCAGCAAAATTAATTTAAACACCGAAATGTTATGTTTGCTTGATTGTGGAGACACAGCATGTCTTGACAGTTGCTTTTTTCCTTTTAACCTACAGTTATGTCTCCAGCATGGTGTCTCTGTACTACAGTAGTGACAGTGAAGTGGAGCAGGATTCAGAACTTCAGGCATGGATTAAAGATGTGGTTGAGGAGGGCTTTGCGAATGCTTCTAACTTCGGTTGGTTGCCTGAACAAACAATATATAATAATGGTGTTGTGTAAATAACTTTACAGCACACTGGTGGTTTAAAAACAAAACAAAACAAAAATTTTTATGAAAATTCTAATAATAAAACAAAACCATTGTACAATTGATTATTTAATAAAACAGACATGAGATAATCATAATGATCTAAATTGTAACACTGCATTGTATTCAACAGAATTTATTCTTCCACAGAGTAATATTATTAAGTCTGGTTATAATTTATGTGTGACAGGGCTGCCTAATAAACTACAGAGAACACAGGAACTGATCACACTGTTGAGTGTGATCATCTTCACCAGCTCTGCACAACATGCAGCAGTCAACAATGGACAGGTAAGTGACATCTCACTATTGTATTATTTTTATAAAATTATATGTATAAAATCAAATGCCCATGTGTAGTTAAATTCCATCATAATTTGAATATGATACTCATTAATACACTCCCTTCAGAAGTGTCAAATTACTGCCTGCATCAAGGGAAGAAACCAACTAAGAAGATTTGAAATTGGATTAGGAACTCTCCAACACATTATGAAAACTTGGAAGAATCGTTCTGAACAATGAACTTTGTAGACGAAATGTGGTCAGAAAAGAAAATCCATGGACGTAGAATACGTAAAAATTTTAGTTGCACTAAAGGGAAAAAAACAGTAAAAGCAGTAGAAATCACAGCTATGTTTAAGAATGAAACAAAGAGAGATCAACTGAACTGTGCAAGATGTAATCACAGAATTTTGAATAAACAGCAGTATGGCCATAAGAATTGAAAAAAGGCTTGAGTTTGCTAGGCAGAAGAAGGATTGGATTTTTGAGCAGTGGTCTGATATGTCTGGATTGATCTTATTCTATAGTGATGCGTCCACCGGTGTAACAAGGAAAGCACATGAAGCGATGCACCCACCATACATAGTGCCCACTGTGTTACGATCTGGGGTCAGGGCTAGGCTCAGCAACAGTATTTAGCAATACAAAGAAGTCAGTAATGAATGACCACGTAATACAATCAATGGAGTTTTTTTTTGTCTCATGACACGGGCATATTCTTGACTCAAATTGTGAAAGAGTGGCTCTGGGAGCATTTGGAATCATTTTCACACATCAACTCACCACCATATTATTTAGCAAAGGTAAAGGTTGTCTCAAGAAATCTTGAGTTATTGCAGAGTAACATCAGCGCAGTAGCAAGCAAATACATTACAAAGAAGTGTAATTTCTCAGGCCACTCATGGTGGAGGAGGCAATTTAGGGGAAAATTAAACCAGTATTCAAAATAACAGAAGCTTTTTAGGGAAATAAGTCTTACAGAATTTACACTAAAAGCTCTAGCTGCAATGTGCTCTTCCATGTTTAAATATTGACCTCGTTTTTTTCCCCTTCTATACTCCAGTTTGACTTTTGTTCGTGGGTATTCAACACACCTTGCACCATGCGCCAGCCTCCACCCACGGACAAGAACAGTGTCACTATGGAGTTGATCATGAGCACACTCCCTGACACCAACCAGTCACGTATTGAAGTGGCAGTCACGTACCTTTTAGGACGATTTCCAGAATCCTCAGTAAGTCAACACTTCAATGAAACAATATGTCTTTGCAAAAATAAAAGCCATGTTGGCTGTAGGTTTCAGGTACACTAGATGGAATGATTGAATCCAGCACAAAATATTACCCTTGATCACCTGTCTATTATGTTTTAATTCCATATTTTACAGAGATAGAACTATATGCTTTTAAGTCTAAGAAGTCTAAATTTTATTTCTAAGAAATGTTTTATTTATTTATTTATTTATTTATTTATTTATTTAACTCCTTACTGCCCTCTGCTCTATCTATCTTGCTCAGATGCCTCTGGGACACTATAAGGAACAATATTTCACAGAGCCATCAGCCCAAAAGTTGATCCAAAACTTCCAACAGGAACTGAAGAATATTGAGAAGAAAATCCTTAAAGATATGGAAGATCTCAAACCGCAGTATCTCTATCTGTGCCCTAGTCATATAGAGAACAGCATTGCCATATAGAGAAACATTAACAGAAACATGTAACAGTTTTTGATAACATGCTTCTTAAGACAGTGCTGTGTTTATTATTTCTAAAAACTTAAAAGCATATGAACTACATTGGGCATAAATATTAGTCCATAACTATTAATCCCACGCTGAAAGATTATTTTTACACTGAATGTTATACAACAAGAAAAGACAGTTAAATTTGTACTTTTTCACTATTTTTCATTTTCTTTTTTTTTTTCATTTTACAAAACAACCCAGTCAATCTGAACATATTTTAAATGATATTTTCTTTAAGCAGGAAAAATTAATGATCATATTGAGACCTTGAGTGCCATAGCCATGGTTATTAAATAGGGTCCCAGGAAAACTTACGGCTATGTGATTCTGTAGAAAACTACACTTTAATTGAGTGTAACTGTTTTGGCTTTTTTTGGGTGTGTGGGATTTATTTAATTTTCCTATTTTTTCAATTAATTATTCATGATTTAATTAAGTTCAATATTAGTGTGATTTTTAATAGTGTGATGTATAATGAGGAGACTGAAACCTGGGACACTTCCACTGTTTTTGTCACCATTCCTGGGGTAAATATGACCAAGAAATACTACTGTTATTCATGGTCTTATTTATCTCCTATAATCTTATTCAGTGGTTCCAGAATTGTTAAGAACATGACACATGCCCATGTAGCAGAAACTGCCATTATATTCATCCCTACATTTAGGCCCCACCCTTACATTTAACATGACTATTATTTTATGCTTGGTACGCGGATCGGAGTGTAAGACCTATCCTCATGTGGGATATGTAGAAAAGGAATCACCCAACCAGTGGTTATGGGATGTAGGAAAGTTCAGGAAGTTTAAGCTTTGCTGGATGCCTTTAGTGTCATCCAAAGTGGGAATTGTGGGATGTATTTGTTTTTCAATTTTTTCCATTAATAATCTAATAGTTGATATATCATTTAATCTTTAACATCAATCCATATTAGTGTGATTTTTGTATCTTTGTAAGTGTATTTTATCCACTTACAGTATTATGCATACATGGCTGTATTTTGTTCATTCATTCATTCTTTTTTTTTTTTTTTTTTTGGCATACCAGCATAGAAACTGGTATTTCACCAGCTTTATTCAACCTATGTTTAGCCTCGAACATGCCCAGGTTATCTTTATGCATGCAATAAACCATCTCTTTTATTATGGATATAACCTATTTTCTTGCCTTGTGATTCTTGAGTCATCTTACTTACAGGATAATGAAAGTTATAGTATTTTGATTTTAATCAGAAAGATTTACAACAGATAGAATGTTCAATAAATTGTCAAATGATATCATGGTATTAATAAATAAATATTATGTAATATATTTGTCAAATAAGCTTAATATTTAAACACTGGGACGATTTTCAAATATCCATGGTTTGTGATTTAAAAAATCAGCAAAAGACTTATTAAAAAAAAAAAAAGTTCGCCTTTATTTTATGACTTCATTATTAGGTCAGACAAAAAAACATTTCTGATTTCCAAACATTAGTATTCCAGAAAAAAAGAAATACAGGAAAATACCTTCAAAAAAAAGGTGCAACAAGCAAACAGTCGTAACACCAATTATTGATTTTGTCAATAGAGCAACAAATTGAACTTTTCAGGCACTACTTTTGAGATCCATGACACATTCATTATTACTTTTTTAAACATGTGAAATCATCTCAAGTGTCTTGATGGACACACCTGCTCTCATGGACATTATGCACATAAGTCACTTTAAATATGCACACAAGTCACTTTAACCATGTCACTTTACTGCATATTTGCACACCGCTGGACATTCCGTTCCTTATGTTCACTCCATTCCACATTTTTTACATTTTCTATTTTCTATTGTACAGTCAGGTATTTTTCCCACCTTCTTATAATTTCCTTATATCTTCCTTAATGTATATTTGTACCATACAGACATTTTATATTTTATTTTATTCTTCTTAGCAAATTTTTACTTTTATATATATATTTCTCAAATTTACTTTGTTTTAATATTTATTTTCTATATAGATTTTTTTTCTTATTCCTTCCAAGATAAATAACTTTCTTGTTTTTTTTTTTGTTGTTGTTTCTTTCTTGTTCTATGGTCAGGGCAGTTGCCTAAGCATTTCACTGCATATCATACTGTTTATGATTGAGTATGTGACAAATAAAATTTGAATTTGAATTTGGTCTTCCACATCCTTAATCAGAACAGCTTAAAGAAAAAAAGGAGCCAAGAGGGAAGAGTAACTCAGAAAACACTGGCTTCATTTCACATTGACATTCCTCCAAAATATCCTGACAGATGCATTCCGTCAAGAATTTGAAATAAAATTCTTTGATCTGGCTGGGCATAAAGTCAAAAAGTCGTCTGAAGTACTCTGGTGTCACTCCTCAAGCCACGTCTGCTGGATAATCTACTTATTTACTGAGCTTTCATGTACTTCTTCCTAAAGATAATGTACAGTCAAAGAAGTTAGGGAAATTAATTCCGTCTTGTTAATGAACATGACTGTATGTGCATTATCGAGTGTAGGTAAAAGGAAAACCATCACTTTCGCGTTAAATGAAACAGCGCCCCAACTGTGCTTTGAATATAGCGATTACTGAGAAGAGGGCGTTTTAGCACATACCGTTTTTTTCTGGGACTCAACTGACAACCTGTCCAGTTAGTTAGTGCTGCGTGCCGTCCCCGAGTGGCATATTGGTAAAATGCTCCCCCATCATCCAGGGATCGCTAGTTCGATTTGCAGCCGAGGGCCTAAAGTAAACTGATTGGCAGTTCTAAAAAATGCAGTCGGCTGGCATCACATGGTTCGGAGGAAACACGTGATAGTCTTCGGCCCCGTCTGACTGAGTGGTAGTAGTATGAGAAGTGGCAAGATGGCGACTGAGTAACCTTCATATGCCAAAGCTCTGCATTTATATACAGTTAAGAGAAGATTTAATATGTAAAAGGACACAAAATAAACTTTTTACTGATTTGTAAAAAACTGACCTGAAATTCCTAAACCACCTTCCAAAAAAACAAAAATGAGTGAAAAAGTGGCATAAGAAAATCGCCGATCTCCTATTCGCATATAATGGAAGTTTTGCAAAGATTTGAAAATATGCAAATGGACATTCTGAATCGTATACAAACCTTCGGGGCAACGTTATGGGGCAACACAAATTCGCTAAACACTGTGACAGAGATGCTTAAGTTCACGAGCAATCAAGTGGAAGAGGTATCAAGCAAGGTAAGCGAACAGAACAAGGAGGAAACACTCAAAAAAGAGAACTATGTGCAAATGCAAGAAACTTGACGCTTATGAAAGGAGGTGGAATCTGCAAGTGACTGGTATTAAGGAGCAGAGAGATGTCGAAAATTCTAATTGACTTATTCAGCAAAGTGTCCCCAGAGATAGTGGAGCAGCTGTTCTACACACTTGACGTCGCCCAGATAATGGGTCCTCACTCTGAGGGAGTATGTCATTTTTGAGAAAATCTGGAGGGATGACAGAATCGCAACCGTTCTCAAAGAAAGGAAAATCCGGATTTTTGAAGGCTTAACTTAGAGCACAGAGGACACAAGGAACAAACTTTAGCCGCTTGTTGAGCAAGCACAAAAGGAAAGAAAAAGAGCAGGATTTAGAGCCCCCTTTTCTTATATCGATAGGAAAAAGATTTTTACAAATGATTAGATAGGCTGCATCTTTTTCGTGTGATTCTAGTGACATTTTTTCTGTTCTAATTAATACCTTAATCCATACCTTGCTCTCACGGTATTCTTATTTTATTTTTTATGTCCTTATCTTTATTTTCTTTAAATAATCTGAGATCTAATTATTTGAACAGTGTGTTGTTTTTGTGGATGCGCTGCTGCATGCTGCTTTTTTCGAGATCCGCCAGACTGACTTATAATTCTCAATTTTCCAGCTTAATCCATCTTAGTTGGAACTTTTTGTCCTCTTACAAAGAGTGAACACATGACAGATAAGTATTTCATATACAGTATACTAATTTGAAATGCTTGTTATATTGTTAGTTTTAATTGTTTTCCAGCACACTCGCTTCTAACCGGCTATCCCATTAGCATCGGCTTTAGCCCAGCTATCATGTTTGCCTACACTTTTTACACTAAACACCATGTCGGTTGTGTGTGTGTCTCTGAGTGCAGGTGAGGATACATTCAAGCTGCACTCGGTGGATTTGGAGCTGGAGGCCGTGGAGAAGCAGATCCGCAACCTACAGGTGAAGATGGCCCAGCTACTACAGCGTAAAGCCGTGCTGGATCCTTCACGAAGCCTGGATGCAGCTGCAATGGAAGACACGTTCCAAGCCCCGGGCGAGGACAACTATCCCTCCGCCGCCACCCATCTTCAAGATCTCGACCCGAAAATGCTTCACTCCTCTTCGCGAGACGTTACACCATGCACTGATCGTCGAAGACTCTATCGTCTAGTACGTCCATGCTACCACGGCTGAAGGTGAAGTGCGCACTTGTTTACCTGGTGCCCGTGTTCTTGATGTCGCTGCCTAGGTGCCCACGGCCCTGGATCAGAAAATTGGAGCTGTGTTCCTTCATGCTGGCATGAACGACACCAGGCTGAGGCAGACGGAGATTCTAAAGAAGGACTTCAGGAGCCTGGTTGAGAAGGTCCGCAGCACATCACCTACAACGAGAATCATTGTTTCAGGACCGCTTCCCACATTTCATCAAGGAATCAAGATTCAGTAGATTATTTGCTTTTAATGAATGGTTACAATCTTGGTGTCATCAACAGAAATTACCCTTTGTTGATAACTTGAATGTTTTCTGGGAGCGTTCTAGGCTCTACCACACTGGTATGGCCTGCATCCTAGCCGAGCTGGAGCAGTCCTCTCTGACACCATCTTCAAGACACTACGAACCATCTAACTGGCAGTAAGTCATACCTTAGATTTCAATTATAATAGCCACATTACAATTCACTATACTGATAGACGCACACACATTGCTCATCCTATAGAAACTGTATTTGTTCCCAGAATAGTGAGAAAAAAGATTAAATTCGTTATTAAATAACTTAATAACCATAAAATCAGAAAAAGGCCAAATAAGTAACAACTTCTAAAGTCTGGGCTTCTCAATATTAGCTCCCTTGCATCTAAAGCACTTATTGTTAATTAAATGATCTCAGATTATTGTCTTGACGCACTGTGCCTTACAGAAACCTGGCTTAGACCAAATGAATATATTGGTCTGAATAAGTCTACTCCGTCAGGATATTTCTATAAGCATGAGCCCCGTCAAATTGTCTGTGGAGGGGGTGTTGCAGCTATCTACAATTTTATTTATTATCACCCAAAAAACCAGGCCCAGGTTTAACTCATTCGAAGTGCTTATCATTAATGTTGCACTCACTGACATCCATAATATATCCCTGCTATATTTTGCCCTGGCCACCGTGTATAGACCCCAAGGGCCCTACACTGATTGTCTTAAAGAGTTTGAACATACTGTATATGTCAAATCTACTGATTAACTCTGACAAAGTGTTGATAGTAGGAGACTTTAATATTCATGTAGATGATGCTAATGACGCTTAAGGACTCGCATTTATCGATTTGCTAAATTCCTTTTAAAAAAACATAAACTCATCGTTTTAATCATACGCTAGATTTAATTATATCCCATGGTATAGACGTCACTAATATGGAGATTCTACTTCAAAGTGATGATATAACAGATCAACACCTCTTAGTATATACTCTACCTGTAGAACACATTAGCTGTGTCTCCCCACGTCATCGATTTAGTAGAAACATTAATCCGACGACCAAAGACAGATTCATAAGTAATCTGCCGGATCTGTCCCAACACATTACTAGACCCCTAAATGCAGATGATCTAGATAAATTAACTAACAGCAAAGGCACTGTTTTTACCAGCACATTAGACACTATTCCTCCCATCAGATTAAACAAGGTCAGAGGAAAAACACCGGCACCATGGTTCAATAGTCATACACACGTCCTCAAGAGAGCAACCTTTAATCTTGAGCAAAAGTCAAGAAAAACTAAATTAGAAGTTTTTAGAATCGCGTATAAAGATCGTATGTCCAGCTATAAACAGGCTCTTAAAGCTGCTAGGGCCGAGCATCTGAGCCAACTGATAGCAAGTAACCAAAACAATCACATGTTCTTATTTAGTACAGTGGCTAGACTAACAAAACCTAAGATATCTGCAGAGAGTACTCCATCACAGTTTAGTAGTGAAGAATTTATGAATTTCTTTAATGAAAAAATCTATAGTATCAGAAAGAAAATAATAAATGTTCAACCTCTAACAGCATCTCGTGTTCCAGTCCAGCCTAAAGCTCCTTATTTAGATTTTCAATGCTTTACAGGCATAGGACAGAAAGAGCTATACAAACTTATCACCATGGCTAAATCAACAACATGCTTGTTAGATTCAATCCCAACTAGATTTCTAAAAGAAGTGAGACATACAGCTGGAGAGCCACTTCAAAACATTATTAATTCCTCACTATATTTAGGTCACATCCCTAAATCTAAAAATAAAAATAAAAAGTTGGCAGTTATTAAGCCTCTTCTTAAAAAATCTAATTTAGACCTGTCACAGAGGCAGAGAGGGTCGTGCAGGCTGATGCAAAGCAGGGATGAGCAGTGCTGAGTGTCACTTAACCTGTGATGCACCTGTATACTAAAACACAGGACTGAAACACAGGACTGAATGCTGGGAGAAATTATTTGTGCATGGGGAACTGGCGTGTGGAAGGGGCGGTGCGGAAGCATTGGAAAACATGACCGCGTGTAGAGAGATATGACGGCGTGGGGAAAAAAAAAAGAATAACAGGGTTTCGTGACAAGACCTGAATGAAATAACAAATTACAGACCGATTTCAAACCTTCCGTTTATATAAAAAGTATTAGAACAGGTGGTGTCACCTCTAATATGCGCCTTCTTGCAGGAAAACAATATCCTCAAATAATTTCAGTCAGGTTTCAGGCCCCATCATAGTACAGAAATTGCATTAGTTTTTAACTTCGGGCCAAGTCTGCATTTCGATACTAGTCTTACTTGATCTTAGTGCTGGATTTGACTCTATAGATCATAATATCCTCATTGATCGCTTACAAAATCACAACGGTATTCAGGGACAGGCATTTTAAATAGTTTAGATCCTACCTGTCTGATTGATATCATTTTGTAGATCTGAATGAAGAACTCTCTGGTGTAATGCCAGTAACATATGGGGTCCCACAAGGGTCAGTTTTAGGACCTCTGCTATTCTCAATATACATGCTTCCCTTGGGTAACATCATTAGAAGACATGGGATTTGTTTCCATTGTTATGCTGATACCCAGTTATACATCTCAACAAAACCAGATGAAATACCCAAATTGTCTAGATTAACCGAGTGTGTCCAAAATATAAAAGACTGGATGACTGATAATTTTCTCTTACTTCAGATAAGACATCGATAAAATTATTGGCCCAAAAACCAGTACACAACAGCACTCACAATTCAGCTTCCGTGATGTACTATTACTACCAGCTCAACAATGAAAGACCTGGGGGTAGTATTAGACAGTAACTTATCCTTTGAAAATTATATTTCCAATATTACAAAACCAGATGCAGAAAAGCTGGTTCATGCATTTATGACCCGCAGACTGGACTATTGTAATGCATGACTAGGTGGTTGTCCTGCATCCCCAATAAACAAGCTACAGTTATTCCAAAATTCAGCCGTCAGGCTTCTCTAGATCAAGAAAATATGATCATAGAATCATTGCAGAAAATCATTTCTGCATTGGCTACCTGAAACTGCATGTTTAGTTTAGAATTAATTACAAACTAGCATTACGTTAGTCAAGGCTCTAAATGATTTAGCTCTCACATATCTAGCCGGACTTCTGGTAGTTGCCAGAATATCAAAATCTATAAAAGGGTAGAGCATTCTCATATTTAGCTACTATGCTTTGGAATAGGCTTCCAGACAGTGTTTGGGGCTCAGACACAGTCTACCAGTTAAAAAATAAACTCAAGACACATCTCTTTAATCTAGCATATGCATAATTCATTCCATAACCTTGTATTCCAGTACATCTTAATGCTCACTCCTATCTAGTGCTGCTAATATCCTGAATAGAATCTATGCTAATTCTTTTTTTTCTTGGAAAAAGAATTAAAGATGTCCTTACCTCTATTATAGATTAATCATAATCAGGTTTTATGGAAAAATGACACATTACAAATAATATAAGATTAGTCCTAAATCTTTATGGAGAGCTTATCCCTAATGACAGCTACTTGCCATTTTTAGTTTTCTACAAAGCTTTTGACTCACTCAAACATAGTTTCATCTTTCAAGCTCTTGGCAAGTTTTCAGTTTGGTGATCCATTTTGTAAAGCCATTAGGACATTATATAAAAACAATAATAGTACTATTAAGTTAAAATTTGGAACCTCTCAGAGATTGACTTTTCACGTGGTATAAGACAAGGCTGCATATTTATTTCTTCTTGCCTCCCAATTTTTAACTTGGCATATTTCTGGTAGTAAGTTACAAGGAATTACAATTGGCAATAGAAACCTCCAAAAAAACAGAGGCATCTATCAATAAGAGGCAGAATTTTACTCTCTAAAGCCGGAAAACTATTGAGACTTACTTACGCAGCTCTTTCCTTGGAGGTGGATAAAGGAATCTTAAAGAAAGCTGATAACATGTTTAACAATTTTGTTTTGAAAAATAAAAACCAACTTTATTAGAAAATTTTTATCCAATACAAATCAATTAGCTTAGAAATTTTTATTAATAATCCCTCTGGAATATTATTACCAATTACATTTTCTCTAAAGTGGGTGGCCTGAATTATCTCCTACTCTGTAATTATAATGTTACAAAGATCCTAATCAAACTAATTATTATAGGCAGATGCTCTTGGTTTGGTCCCTAATATACAAAAACAAATTTTCCTCACATAGTTTTTTTTTTTTTGGAACATTATGAATATACTCTACAATAATAAATCGCTTTTTTTTATTTTTTATAACTGGTTCAAATATAATTTCCTTTTTGTTTAATCTGTTTAACACACATGGCAGACTTTAGAATTTTCTTTTACTTTATACAAAAACACAGTATTCCTATATTTGCTAATGAATATCCTGTTGTTTCTTATGCCATACCCTCTGAGGTGACTTTATTGTTACAAGGCTCTACATTTCCTTGGCAATGTTCTTATTCTTTGAAATTAACTGACACAATGGTCATACTGTAAGTGTATGCTTTTCTGTAGAGCAACAACAACAAAAATAATAAAATCAGAGCATTCTTCCAGAAAGAAGTAATTACAATTCCTTATTTAATATCCTATTGGAATAGTATTGTAGAGAATTTACCCTGGGAGGAAGTATAGTCCTTGCCTCAAATCATCTAAATTATAAATTGAAAGAAATAACATAAAATTATTCACAAATATTATCTGTCCAAAGCCTTTCTTAAGAAATATAAATCAGACATTGACGTTAATTGTTTAATAAAAAATAAAAAGTTTTTTACTTGTTTTACTTGTTACTACAAAGATGTTTTGGTCACATAAATTTGTATTTATCACATACACAGTCATACACAGTATGAAATAAAGTGAAATGCTTACGACTGTTCATGACCTAAAAAAAAAAAGTTCACTATGAAATAAGAAAAACAAGAAAATTGTACAAATTAGAAATTTAGAAAAATATGAAAGTAACTTTAGCTGTAAAAAGACTTAAAAAATAAAAATTATGTACAAATAATAGTATAATAAAATAGTACAATAAAAATAGGAATATATAAATATAATAAAATATTTATGGACAAGATGTGAAAAATATGCAGAACAGTGTGCAAGGTTGCAGTTCAAAGTTCACAGTTCTGTGGACTTTGAACTGCAAATGTTACCTCTTTCACCTAGTCCAAAGTAAATGTCCAGGATTGAGGAAAGAGGGACACAGACGATCTTATACACAGAAGGCACATTTCTGGCATACTGTAAATATGGATGTGCAAACAGACATTCAGGGTATAACAGTGGGAATAGGAACAGTGCACTATGAAGAAAGGGTGTTATATTTGTAAAAGCCCACTTTTACACCCTATACACAATCATACATCTTTGTGCCTCTCTCGACAAGCAGTTCTTCTTTAACTCGACACAAGTGAACATCGCATACCTAGCATTTCCATGGTGTTTATGGCTGCTTACCATAAACTGATTTGCAATTCACACAGACCCTGTGACCAGAAGTGGTAACATTCCTGGCATCTGAGGTCAGTCCATGTGCTGGTTGTGTGCAGTCACAGGTTAAGCCTTATCGTGTGGTCAACCGCTTAAAAAAATACAAGAGATCAGTCCCGAATCCAGACCCCAGTCGTGGTCGAGGTTCCCATGACATAGTGATGGTCCGTCTGTATCTTGCCTGCTTGTTTGCATTTGGTCTCTATAAAACAGGCCGCTGATTATTTTCATGGTCACAACGGTTTATAAAAAAGGAAAAAGACACATAAGCATGATGATAATAAAATTACTGTCAATAATCATGAATTACTATTGACCATGCATAAAGACAACACAAACTTTTGCAATGTTTAGGCAAC
Organism: Clarias macrocephalus; assembly: GCA_011419295.1. NCBI lineage: Eukaryota > Metazoa > Chordata > Actinopteri > Siluriformes > Clariidae > Clarias > Clarias macrocephalus. The sequence goes on along the minus strand of JAAGKR010004740.1, from coordinate 22,699 downwards.
AGGAGCTAAAGTGTTTGTGCTAAATCACATTATAGATAGCAGTGTAATAAGCTAAACAAAAACTGAACCAAATAGCTACCATAACATGTAGCTATCCAAAACGGGGTGAATATATTACAAACATTTACACCACAGCTGATACTGACAACCATCTGTAATCTACATGCTGTAAGGCATTGGCTTAGCCACCTGTGAGCTAACCTGTTTGTGCTAAGCTACACAAGGGAGTATGTTAGCATGATTTAGCAGTTTTATCTACATGCTAACCAAACGATGTGACATTAAATTACAATGTTTCACATAAACTGGCAAAAGCTTGTGAGAAAATGAGGAAAAATAAATTAATATTAGTTTTATATTATCAGAATAAGAATTATATAAGATTTAAAAACTTACCCATGGAATCAGCTTGCTGTATTCTCCCCCTTCGTTCTCTGTTGGAGTCTCAGTGTTGTTCTGAGGTAAATCTAAACTCGTCCCACTGTCCAGAACATTCTGCAGAGCTTCAGAAACCTGTCAGTATTTGTAGTGTTGGTCCTTCTTTTTCAGGACCTCTGCAATTCGACTGGGCTGCTCTCAATCAACTTCTGGGCCAAATCCTGACTGATTTCATAATCACTTCTTGGATTTTGTCAGAATTAGTTGGTTTTTGTTTGTCCACCTGCCTCTTGAGGATTGACCACAAGTTCTCAATGGGATTAAGATCTGGGGAGTTTCCAGGCCATGGACCCAAAATTTCAACATTTTAGTCCTCGAGCCACTTAGTTATCACTTTTGCCTTATGGCACGGTGCTCCATCGCGCTGGAAAATGCATTGTTCTTCACCAAACTGTTGTTGGATTGTCGGAAGAAGTTGCTGTTGGAGGGTGTTTTGGTACCATTCTTTATTCATGGCTGTGTTTTTGGGCAAAATTGTGAGTGAGCCCACTCCCTTGGATAAGAAGCAACCCCACACATGAATGGTGTCAGGATGCTTTACTGTTGGCATGATACAGGACTGATGGTAGCGCTCACCTTTTCGTCTCCGGACAAGCCTTTTTCCAGATGCCCCAAACAATCGGAAAGAGGCTTCATCCGAGAATATGACTTTGCCCCAGTCCTCAGCAGTCCATTCGCCATACTTTTTGCAGAAGATCAATCTGTCCCTGATGATTTTTTTGGAGAGAAGAGGCTTCTTTGCTGCAAAAGTCTTCGCCTCACTGTGCGTGCAGATATGCTCACACCTGCCTGCTGCAATTCCAGAGCAAGCTCTGCACTGAACCCTCTTTAGGAGACGATCCTGGCGCTTGCTGGACTTTCTTGGACGCCCTGAAGCCTTCTTAAACTTTTCCAATTTACAATATTTAACTACAGGTCCTTCTCAAAAAATTAACATATTCTGATAAAGTTCATTATTTTCTGTAATGTACTGATAAACATTAGACTTTCATATATTTTAGATTCATTACACACAACTGAAGTAGTTCAGTAGCCTTTTATTGTTTTAATATTGATGATTTTGGCATACAGCTCATGAAAACCCACTCAGGAGAAGGAAATTGCTGTTCCGTCAGCTCTAGCCTTTGTTCTTTGCTGTAGGAACACATGGACAAGGGCTCGTGTTCAGCTGAAACACACAGTGAGCACATTCCAGCGTAAGGCTAACCGTCATCGTTCCGCAGCCCCCAAGTACCGGATCGGCCAAAGAGTCATGCTGTCCACACGTCATCTGCCTCTCAAAACCACATCCAGAAAGCTCTCGCTGAGGTTCGTTGGCCCATTCACTATCTCACGCATCATAAACCCATGTTCTGTCATATTGGCCCTTCCATTGTCCATGCGATGCATCAACCCCACCTTCCATGTCCCCCAGATCCGCAGGCTGGCATCTTGCCCTCTAGCCCCAGTAACCCTTCCTCCCCCACCACTCAGACTCATAGATGGCGGCAAAGCCTTCACTGTCCGGAGACGTCTCAAGTCTCGCCACAGAGGCCGTGGCCTACAATACCTCATGGACTGGGAAGGTTACGGTCCCGAAGAGAGAAGTTGGGTTCCGGCCAAATTCATTCTAGACCATTCCCTCATCACGGACTTCCATAACCTTCACCCGGAGGCACCCTCTAGAATGCCAGGTGGCATCCGTGGGGAGGGGTACTGTCACGGTACGCCAGGTCATGCCCACGTCGCAAACCAAGCCTTGATCACCTAAGAATCCGTTCCACACTCCAGTCCACTGCATCTGTTTTACCGCCTCATTCACCAGCTTGAGCACACCTGTTTCTCATCCTATTAATAATTTCTGCTCTATATAACCCTCTCGCGAACCACTATTCATTGCCAGATTATTAAGTGTTCTCATGCTCAATTTTCCAGCGTCCTTGTTTGCCTTGACTTTTGGATCTCGACCCACGCCCTTGTTTCACGATCAAAATACTGGATCACGGACTGTATTTGATTTCACAACCTTGAACCAAGCACGCTCACGACCACGATTATTGCCCGCAGACAAGAGTTGCGTTCAGCGTGCGCCAGCTCTTCACTTCCACATAATCTACGCGAGGGAGTTTTCATTCACAAAGCAAACAGCGCGTTCATCACAGGATAATCGGCGCTATATTCCACACGCAATCTGCGCTTGGACACCTGCCCGGATCGTGACATTACAGACTTTTTGTCCAGCTTTCTTCTTCTACTTCTGGAACATGTGCGTAAGATATACAACCAAACATTTACATGTGACTCACATCCGGCTTTTTGTTGCACCATATCTGATAGGGTGTCTCTTGCTTTAGATCATATGTGGACAGCCTGTTCTGTGTATAAGCTGCAGTGGCTACAGCCTCTGTCCAGGATGAATTTGGTAGTTCAGCATGAAACAGCATGGTTCTTGATGCTTCAAATAATGTCGTGTTTTTTCTTTCTGCCACACCATTTGGCAGAAAGAAATACCTTGCACCTTCAGGTATTCTTGAAATTCTTTGGATGTGTATTCCTCACCATTGTCCATTGTTAGTCCAGTTTATGACATTTCATGTGCTTTGAGGCTCAAGAGATGACTAACCAATCGATCTGTTGTATCACGTTATCCTGATTTGTCTCTTTAACGATAAAAGCACTCTCAGATGAGTCTTCTGAATGTTCACATGTTACGTTTTTGCCTTGTGGGTTCAAATCTTTTTGCCTTGCTTATTTGGGCAGTCACGCTTGATATGTTGCTCTTTTCCACACTTGTAACATCTCCATAAGTTGGATCTTTCTGTTCTCAGATGCCTCGGGATGGGTGGAAAAATAAAGGGCAGGTGAAAAGAATTCGCGTGGTTGCCATTCAGGATAGATGTACTGGAGTATGAGGTAAATAAATTAATTATGTGTATGCCAGATTAAAGACATGCGTCTTGAGTCTACTTTTAAATTGGGAAACTGTGTCTGAGCCCCGAACACTGTCAGGAAGGCTATTCCAAAGTTTTGGAGCTAAACACGAAAATGCCCTACCTCCTTTTGTAGATTTTGATATTTTGGGAACTACCAGAAATCCGTAGTTATCTGATCTTAAGGACCGTGGTGGATTGGAGCGTGGTGGATTGGAGCGTATCAGAAGACTGGTTAGGTATGTGGGAGCTAGACCATTTAGAGCCTTGTGTGTAAGTGATGCTATTTTGTAATTAATTCTAAACTTAACAGTTAGCCAGTGCAGGGATGATAATATTGGGGTTATATGATCATATTTCCTGGATCTAGTGAGAACCCTGGCGACTGCATTTTGGACTAACTGTAGCTTGTTAATTGAGGATGCAGGACAGCCACCCAGTAATGCATTACAGTAGTCCAGTCTGGAGGTCATGAATGCAATGGGTCTTACAGCTTATCTGATACAACTGTGATGAACTCACATTCTGCACCAACACAGAAAAGCTTTTTCTTTCCGCTTTTCAAATTCTGCTCTTGCCACTTGCTTTATCTAATACGCTATCTGTTTCCATCACCATTCCCCACAGTCCTTTGGCTTTCATCAAATGTTCCATTTGAAACTTCCATGTCGCCCAGTTCACTGGTCTGGTCAGCTTCTCGGTAAACAGTTAATTTTTTTAGTTTCCGTTTTTTAAGTCTTAGTGAAGTTCTGTGCCCATAACCTGTTAGTGTTTTTCTTTCTTTCTTTTTTACACAACAGAGAGAAGAAAAAGAAAAAAATGAAGGACAGAACTGTCGTAACACACTGACTGAGAAAATATGGCAGAGACACCTATTAGCAAATTACTCTATTACAACATGTCACAACTGAGCCAATGTTTCTGCTTTCTCTCACACTGTGGGATTGTGGGTAATCACCTCCCATGCTCAGTCTCAGTGCACGCGCATCACTCCCAGTCAACATCCGTTTACTTTTTAAGAAAAAAAAAAAAAAAGCTAAAAAGGCTGTAGCAGTGTGGGAGATGAATCTGTTTAGAGGAGCGATTCTGGTAGTGTGTGTGTGTGTGTGTGTGTGTGTGTTAGAAAGTCGTCTTAGACAGTAGCTCACCTCCTCCTGATTCTGCTCTTGTGTAATACCAGCTAAGATTCTTGAAAATCGTAAAATGCAGGTTAATTTGTTTTATTTTTACTTTTTATTTTGTATTCATTATTTTTATCTGAATATTTTGGGCTATAGAATAAATCATCTGAGATTCCATTATTTCTTATGAGGAAATTTGCTTTGATATACAAGCAGGCTTCTGGAATGAAATATGTTTGCAGTTTGAAATACATTATATTGTCCTAAATTTCCTTGCCATTGTAGGGACTAACAGGCCACTTCAAAACTGTGAATACGCAAATGTCGCCGTGTTGACAATGTTATATCTCTCGGTGATACAAAGCAGCTGGAAGTAGGGCTGTAGCTATTGAGTATTTTAGTAATCGAGTATTCTACCAAAACTTTTATCGATTAACCGAATAATCGGATAAAATGCACTTTTGCTTAATTAAACAGCAATGTAAAATATATAAGATCTTTCGCGCAGAAAGATGGAAACGTAATCGCAGCGCCAAAACTTGCGGTGAATCATGAAGAACTGTATTTCTGGCCACCGCGCGAAACCGCGTAGGTGAGATAGGGGTATTAAAGTTGACTGAGATTAATTAAGTGAAATTACAGCACCATGCATTCTTATTTTAAAGCCTTTTCTTGGATGCAAAAAAAAAAAAGAAAAAGTTTTTCAAATGACTTTGAGGATAAAAAAAAATAAAGCACATATTGAAATAAATAATTACACAAAAACACTAAGTTGTGCAACTAAAAGTTTCCAAATCTACATCTCAGGCATAACATAAGCTTTTACTGACAATTTCTGTCGTTTTCTCTTGCGGCTTCCTTCTTCTCTTGGCCTCGCTGATATTTTTATCGCTCCCTCCCATTTTGCAGCTCGCAACAGAACTCACCCTCAAATCAATACACAACTGTTTGCGTCTCCTTCTGCTTTGTGGGTGACCTAAGCGCTTCTTCTTCGTTGGTGTTTACTGGCGCCTTGCACCCGGAAGCGCGCTGTGTCAAAAGCGTGCTGTCAACAAATAATTGCGCAACAACAAAATGCAAGCTTTTAAAATTAATTAAACGAAGCTTCGAGGCAGAAGATTTTGCCTCGATTATTTTTTGTTATCGAATTATTCGATTTACTCGAGGAATCGTTCCAGCCCTAGCTGGAAGCTTGACCTGGTCAAAAGAGGAAATTCAGATGGCTTTCACCAACCTCAGTCTTAAATGGTACAAATCAGCAAGCCGTTGAACAAGGAAGATTCAGTTTCATGACATTATCAAACAAAGAAAGAAGCAGCTTCAACTCTCCAACTCAGATAGTATAAATCTGCAAGCAACTCCCTTGAACAAGAAAGAAGCAGTTGCACATTCCCGCAGCAAACACCTCCCTTGAATAAAGAAGAAGACAGATTCACCAATCAGCAATACTGTGATTCTCTCTGCTGGAGGTGAACCACTGAATGAGAATGAAATGTAATGCAAATAAATAATCAAAGCTTCATATTCTTGCTGAAAATTGGTGCTTGATTAAAGACTAAACCATAAGATTAAACCGAAGGCTCTTCTCTTGAGACTTTCTCAGGTCTACACCCTAAAAAATGCTGGGTTAAAAACAACCCAAACTGGGTTGTTTTTAACTCAGCTGCTGGATAAATATTGGACCAACTACATGCTGGGTTAATTTAACCCAGCAAAATAGGTTATTTATTTAACCCAGAAATCCAAATGCTAGGTCATATTTAACTATAATGCTGGGTTAATTTTACCGGACAAATAGGTTATTATTATTTTTTCTGTTTTACATGTCTATGGGTAAAACAGTTTAAACAGTTAAATTACTTTCATATACTGGTCTATTACAAAAAAAAACTAAGTTTTGCAAACCATATATATATATGCAATAAACAACACCCAATTAATTGTACAAATCATAGAAAAAATATTTATATTTATTTTTCAAAAGCACAAGATAATATAAGATAATACAAAACAAGTTCACCAGCGACATCATTACAATACTATTACTCAGAAGCACTAATGCCTGAGTGCAGTGCTGGTCATTATCTCCCAACATCAGGATGTAGGGGTTCGGCCTTGACACTTCAGCCTGCTGGAGATATTCCACGGTGTTTGTTCCAACCTTAGAAAGAAAGAAATTAAAGAAAGTAAAAGTTTATGGAAAAATCAAGAGAGTTGGCTAGTATGCATATTTGTAAGATACGCTAAATCATGTTAAACGCTGGACAGATATATGATGAAGTGTACAGTGTGTCATAAATTTTAATCAGTTTAATAAAATCAACCCAAATCCTTAAAGATTTGATTCACCTCTGATAAGAGCTGAAACCCTACACCACTAAATATTCACTAAACAATCCTGTCAGGGGTATTATAACAAAGTGGAAGTGATTGAAAGTCAGCAACAGCAACTCAGCCACAATCGCTGAGTTGCTGTTGCTGACACACACACACACTAACGGAATCGATCCTCTAAACAGATTAGAGGAGTGATTCAAAGTGGTAGGCCACACAAAATGGGGTTGGTCTCTTGTGAATCTCTCAACTAAATTCTCAATCCTAAAAACACCTCTAAAATGCTTTAAAAATAGCATAAGTGCATAATTTTTTCACTAGGAATATTCAGTTATATCCATTAAGCTATACAGTGAGTTACAATTGAATACTTTTATTGCATACTTTCACATCTTGCAGCAAAAGATACTTAAAGGCTTTCAAGGGTTCATGATCGCAAGACAGGTGTCTGAACAGCAAAGTCTGCTGAGCTTGTAGAAATGGATAAAAGATTAAAGCTAAGAATAAACTGATGTGTACTACATGTGTGCCTAACTCTCTAACACAAACACATTTACTGTGCAGTCAAAAATATACTGACACTAGTGTAAATTGTTTAAAAAAGCAAACTGTGAAGTTAACGATATTTTATTATATATAAATTTATTATTATTATTATTATTATTATTATTATTATTATTATTGTTGATGTTGTAATTTATATTATTAGAACGCATGGAGAAAATAAAGTAAAAGAAGAATTATTATTTATTCAAAAGAATGGGGGAAGAAAAGAAAAGAAAAAAGTGACCAAATATAAAGTGGGATTGTGCTGCATCTGTTATTCTCTTACTCTCTCTCTCTCTCTTTGTTTGTCTGTTCTCTTCTCAGGCATGTGTGAATGGTATTCTCTTAATCACACTCTAAAAACTGCAGGGTTAAAAACAACCCAACCATAACCCAGCTGCTGGGTCACTATTGGACAGAACGCGCGCTGGGTTGTTTTGACGGAAGTGCTGGGTTGTACCATTTAACCCAGAATTCTGGGTTGTTTCTCTGACCCAACCAGTGGGTTAAATTGACACTCTTGCTGGGTTAAATGTTAAAAAGCTGGGTTATTTTATTTGATCCAACCATTAGGTAAAATTAACACTCTTGCTGGGTTGACACATTCCATAAATTTTTTTTTTCAAAAAAGACATAAAATGTACACAACTCCACATAATGTAAATAGATTGTCACAGAATAAGAAAATGTGAATAACTTAATTTTGACCAAAATGTCAGACAAAACCATATAATCTCAAGGTGACCATTTGTTAAATATAAAATAAATGTACTGTAACATAAACACTCTGTAAAAACAACAATACAAATCTTACAAACAATATAATGCCCACATGACACAAACATTTCCCATCTTATTAATTTAACTATCCGTTATTTAACTATTAATATTTCATTTCCTTCAAAAATGACATTAAAAACAAAAATAATAAAACTTTTAAAAATATTATTGATTAAATGTTGGCTAAAAAAACAGTTGTCCTCAAAAATTTAATGACACTAGATGAGTACTCGTGTCCATCAATCTGATCTACAGTATGTTGTAGATCAGATTGATGATTTGTAAAAGGCATATGATTGCGTCCCTCTGGATTTTCTGTGGGAGGTACTCCGGGAGTATGGGGTGAGTGGGTCACTTCTCAGGGCCATCCAATTCCTTTACACCCAAAGTGAAAGCTGTGTTCAGATTCTCAGCAGTCAGTCAGACTTGTTTCCAGTGGGTGTTGGCCTCCGCCAGGGCTGTGCTCTGTCACCAATTCTGTTTGTGATTTTCATGGACAGGATATCAAAGCGCAGCCGTAGAGGAGAGGGCCTCTAGTTTGGTGGGCTAAGGATTGCATCGCTGCTTTTTGCAGATGATGTGGTCCTGATGTCATCATCAGTCTGTGACCTGCAGCACTTACTGGATCAGTTTGCACCTGAGTGTGAAACGGCAGGGATGAGGATCAGCACCTTGAAATCTATGGCCATCGTTCTCAACAGGAAATCGATGGATTGTCTTCTCCAGGTAGGAAGTGAGTCATTACCCCAAGTGAAGGAGTTTAAGTATCTCGGGGTCTTGTTTACGAGTGATGGACTATTGGAACATGAGATTGGCCAGAGAATTGGAGCAGCGGGGCGGTATTGCAGTCGTTTTACCGCACCTTTGTGACAAAAAGAGAGTTGGGCCAAAAGGTGAAGCTCTCAATCTACTGGTCAATCTTTCGTTCCAACCCTCACCTATGGTCATGAGCATTGGGCCATGATTGAAATGACGAGATTGCGAATACGGCCGAAATGGGTTTTCTCAGAAGGTTAGCTGTTTTTTCTCTTAGAGATAGGATGAGAAGCTCAGTTATCCGTGAGAAGCTCAGAGTAGAGCCGCTACTCCTTTGCGTGAGTAGTGGTGGTTCGGGCATCTAGTAAGGATGTCAATAGGACGCCTCCCCAGGGAGGTGTTCCTGGCATGTCCAGCTGGGAGAAGACCACGGGGCAGAACAAGGAGTAGATGGAGAGATTATATCTCCACACTGGCCTGGGAATGCCTCGGGATTCCCCAGACAGAGTTAGTTGATGTGGCTGGGGAAAGGGAAGTTTGTGGTTCCCTGCTGGAACTGCTACCCCCGCGACCCGATTTTGAATAAGCGGTTGGAAATGGATGGATGGATGAATTGAATTAAACTCAATGCAAATGTGTTAATGTTACTGTAAATACTGCCATGTATTTCCCTTTTTTGATAATGCTATATCACACCTCACTCTGTTTTAAAGCAGATGTAATTCGTCTGATTGATGTCTTCACACAACTGTAAATGTGCTAATTACTTTGGCATTACGCAAATATTATTTTTCTTCACTTGGAGAAAACAAGGTAGAGCCATCTTTACCAGTCCTTTTTTTCTTTTTGCAAGAGTTTTTGTAAACGGCATGATATTGTAGCAACCCAGAAAAAAATATGTATATTAAAGGTTTTCGTCTACACACCCATTGGAAACCCCGCTTTCCCCAATCTTGACCTTGATGTTGAACACAGAATTAAATTTTCCAATAAAGACAAGTTACAAAAATGTTTGTCTATGCTGTCAGAATCGCTCGAAAATCAATGCATTTCTAAATTCTACCCATTATGTATTAGAGGCTTTCATACAAACCTTGACAGCAAATCATCAACCCCCCACCACCAACATGCATGACAATATAAGACGTTTCTGGTGACGCATTATGTTTGGTTTTTGCCAAAAACAGCACTGGTTTGCTCTGGCACTAGCTATCCAGCAATGGTACTCCAGCACAAAGGGCATTGTTACAGAAATATGGTAATTTGTTCAAATGCAATTTAAACAAAGTCTGCTTGAAAAAAGTCTGTTTCTTAGGCCCCCATTCCACTGAGCTGAATGTGCTCCTGAATTTAGACTGATGCAAATTCCTTATGCCCACTGGAGACCTCGGCAGAGGACGGTAACGGCTGCTTACAACTTTTTTGTGCTCTGTATGAAATCCGGCGTGACTGTCAGCGTCATTATTGTTGGGAAGTAAATTGGAGCATGTCCAAAAATTTTGTCTGCCCCCTCACGACATTTACACATTTACTGCCTTGGTATCACTCACGAGCGCCGTTATTGAGTCATTATTCATTTTATGTCCATTTATGGAGTCATTATCGGTTTTTATCACAGCCAAAAATCCTCGTATTAAATGTAAAAGGAAGTAATGAAATTTTGCCACATTCTATGATGGGAAAATTGCAGCAATTCGCCAGTCCTTCACTCCCAAACAAACTCCTACAGCAGAACCTCAGGACCTTCCCTTCCCTCCCTTAGCAGAATTCTCCAACCTGTCATCTGATGAGATTCAGCAGATCATCTCGTCATCTAACCCCACCACCTGTTCTTTAGACCCAATCCCTTCCACAATGCTTCAGGTCATCTCACGAGACCTCCTTCCCTTCACCACAACCATCATCAACCATTCCATATCATCTGGTCATGTTCCTGCTGCTTTTAAGAAGGCAAGGGTTATTCCCATCCTCAAGAAACCCTGCCTGGACCCATCAGAAGTTAACAACTATTGTCCGGTATCACTTCTCTCTTTTATTTCCAAAATTCTTGAAAGGACTGTTTATAACCAAATGTCTCTTTATCTCTCACAGAACAACCTTAATGATCCCAACCAATCTGGATTCAAAGTGGCACATTCCACAGAGACTGCCCTTTTGTCAGTCACTGAGAAGCTCCATGCTGCTAGATCTGCTAAACTGTCATCTGTCCTGATCCTCCTGGACCTGTCAGCTGCATTTGACACAGTGAACCACAAAATTCTATTATCTATTCTAACAAGCCTTGGAATTTGTGGAACAGCGTGGCAATGGTTTGCTTCTTACTTAAAAGATAGGTTGTATGAGGTGACATGGAGGGGATCTACATCTGCCCCATGTAGACTCTCTACTGGTGTCCCGCAGGGCTCAGTACTTGGTCCTCTTCTGTTCTCCCCCTATACCCAGTCTCTTGGTAAGGTCATATCATCGCATGGATTTTCATACCATTGTTATGCAGATGACACTCAACTTATTCTCTCCTTTCCTCCCTCTGACACTCAAGTTTCCACCTGGATCTCAGCATGTCTGGCAGACATCTCATCCTGGATGACAGCTCATCAGCTGAAACTCAATCTGAGTAAAACCGCTTGTTCAGTCCCTTGTTATTTCAAGACTGGACTACGGCAACTCACTCCTGGCTGGCCTCTGTCCACGACTCGTCCTCTGCAACTGATCCAGAATGCAGCAGCACGTCTCGTTTTCAACCTTCCCAAGTTCTCCCACACCACCCCACTCCTCCGCTCCCTGCACTGGTTTCCTGTAGCTGTCCGCATCAAATTTAAAACACTGATGCTTGCCTACAAAGCTAAAAATGGCCCAGCACCCACTTACCTCTCTGCTCTAATCTTACCACGCACTGCGCCACGTCCCCTCTGATCCTCCAGCACTGCTCGCCTCATCCCACCATCTCTCAGGGATCGAGGGCGGCATTCATCCAGACTCTTTTCTGTTCTGGCACCTATGTGGTGGAACGAACTTCCTCTAGATGTTCGTACAGCAGAGACTTTGACGATCTTTAAATGACGACTCAAAACGTATGTATTTCTCCAGTACTTACACTCTCTTCTCAGTTGTGTTAGACTAGTGGCCCTAGTTAACCCAGTGTAAGTATCTATCCAGTGATGTAAACTTTAAAGCACTTTTTGTAAGTCGCTCTGGATAAGAGTGTCTGCCAAATGCGTAAATGTAAATGTAAATGTGACAAAATTAAACAAAGTGATATTTTAAGGAAAACAGTCATGATTAAACATGATCGAAAGATATATTGCATGTTAAAGTCCAAATGTGTCCATAAAAATGTTTTAATGTAAAATGCCTGTGGTTTGATAATTCCTGTTAATTTTATAATTTAGTCTGATTACAAATAGGGGTGCTCCGATTGATCGGTCGCCGATCATAATCGGCCGATAATTGCTTTGGGAAGTTTGATCGGCATTCTCTATAATGGCCGATATAAAAAAGCAAAACAGATCAGATGATGCAAAACTCGCAGGTTTTTTTTTTTGCGCGCTGCTAAAATGGCTTCAGCGGTCTGGCGATTCTACGTGTTTTGTGAAAAAGACAATTCATTAGCAATCAGCAACCTGTGTAACAAGCCAATTCCACGAGGCGGGAAGAAGCCAAAGCATTTTAACACCACGAACCTCATCAGACATTTGAAGGTTAGTCACGTAAAGTAACACGAGCAGTTTTCAAAGTTGCCTCGTGCTAAGAGAGCGGGAGAGCTCAGCAACTTGTGCGCTTCATCATGATTCACCACGAGTTTTGGAGCTGTGATTACGTTTCCATCTTTCCGCGCGAAAAATTAAACATCTTAATTTATTTTGACAGTCCTTGCGGACCTTGCAGAACTCACGTCCCACCTGTCTGTTATTTTATTTAATTTTATACAATCTACAGGAAAGTTGTATTTGTCAAGCTCTAAGCTGTTCCTAGTTACTAACCAAGCACAGGCTGCTATGTTTTAAGTTGATGTGTTACACATGTTGCTTGCCAATAAATACAGTTGTCAATTCATGATATTCCTAATTCAATAATTAATTTACATTGTTGTTAGATATAGTTGAATAAATAATTCTACATGATAAGGCTTCAAGTAGACCCCCGATCGGTGATCGGTATCGGCCGATACAGCTTCTAGTGATCGAAAATCGGTGATCGGCCTCCAAAATCCTGATCGGAGCACCCCTAATTACAAATTTACCATATAATTTTTATTCCGAAAATTTGTATGGCATAGCTGCCAACTTTTCAGTAAAGCTTAGAGTGAGATTTTGAAAATAACGGCATGGTTTCGCCCCCAGCCCGTGCATACCATACATCTTACCCTGCATGGCTCAGGCTCTGTATACTCTATTGGAACAGAGCAAATTACAATATGTGCAATGAGGTTGATCAAACACAAAAAGTACACTACTGATATTCATAGCAACATTCAAGGGATAACACATTTGAGAATCCTACAAAACACGCAATATTATGTGTAATGTATGACGGCTCCAGCATACACTCGTATTGCCGAAGCTCAGAATCAAGTAAAAAAATAAAAACATAAATTACTAGATTTTAAATATACATGCATTTGACTGTGCAGTCAAACATAAAGTGATGCTACAGGGATGAAAACTAATGAAGAAGAAAAGCAAAAAGCAAAGTTAATAATAATAATAATAATAATAATAATAATAATAATAATAATAAATGGGGAAAGGACAGTTAAAAGTGAATCATTATTGATACAAAAGAAAGAGAGAAGAAAAGAAACTGAAAAATAACGATCCTGGATATAAACCTGTCTGTATAAACGTGTTCATACTCAGCTCTCTTAAGCTGATTTATTATATACTGCTGTCGTTTTCTTTTTGCTTGTTTTTCTTCCTGTGCAATTGTGGAGAATGTGTGAAACTTATATATTTTTAAAGTTAAAATGAGCAATCTTCATTGTCTTACTGTTTTCTTCTTAATCTATCTTTTATTCAAAGTTCCAACGAAGCACTGACATGTTCATTGGAATGAGATGTGGCCATCAACTTCGTCATTTTCGGGAAGAAAATTGAAGCATGCCCATTTATGGAGTCGGGTGGATTATCGATTTTTATCACTGCCTTACCTGTTTGGCAGCATTCAGCAGCCAAAAATCATATTATTATCGTATTAAATGTAGATGGAAGTAATGAAAAAATTAACAAAGTGATATTTTAAGGAAAACAGTTATGATTAAACACAATTGAAAGATATATTACATGTTTAAGTCCAATGCACAATAAAAATGTTTTAATGCAAAATGCCTGTGGTTTGATAATTCTTGTAATTTTTTTGTCTGATTACAAGTTTACTATATAATTTTTATTCCTAAAATATAGCTGCCAACTTTTCATATATTATGAAAACATATATTACTATAAATTACTAAAAATTATTTTAAATGTACACGCATTTAACTGTGCAGTCAAATATAAAGTGACGCTATAGAGATGAAAACTAATGACGAAGAAAAGCAAAAAGCAAAGGTAGTACTACTACTACTACTACTAATAATAATAATAATAAATGGGGAAAGCACGGTCAAAGGTGAATTATTATTGATACAAAAGAAGGAGGGAAGAAAAGAAAACGAAAAATAAAGATCATGAATATAAGCGTGTTCATACTCAGCTCTCTTAAGCTGACACCACAAAACATCATCCTTGCAACAACAAAAAAAGACAAAAAAAGACAAAAAAAAACCCCTGTAAAACAAACATCAACAGCCTCCATCAAAGAGTCTGTACCAATAGCATTGCCAACAATGGGAAAAGTCTGTCAGGTCCCTCTTGTCTCATCCCCAAGGCACAAAACATGGAACAATGCTCCAGTCATCTCCATTTTTTGCATTTATCATTCCCACCATCCCCCCCACCTGTGGATTATATACCATCACTTAGTGTTGAAATATAACTAACATTTATGTCAAGCATTTTTGTTACGGACGTATAGTTACATATGGATTTATGTAGCAACCAGTTTTTCAGAAACAGAAGACATATTAAGACTGTCATTAAACATACCCCAATTGCTTCTTCTGACAACTATAAAATATTATAAAATATGCCTGTAGACCAGGGGTGTCCAAATCCAGTCCTGGAGGGCCAGTGTCCAACACAGTTTGGTGCTTCTTCTTCTCAAACACAGCTGATTTAACTAATCTGTTAATTACTAGGTTCAGTGGGTGTGTTTAGGTGTTGGTGAATTACAAACTGTGCTGGTCACTGGCCCTCCAGGACTGGATTTGGACACCCCTGCTGTAGACTTTTCACACACTACTTTGGTGAAGATTACTAGTAATTTACCTAAAATTACATTTAAGATTACACTTAGTAAATTTAGTTTTTTTTTTTTTTTTTACTTGTGAGTGCTACAAACGCACATTTCTCATAAAATACAGTATAGCTGACTATTTACACAGAATATAATAACATGAACTCCCCACACCCCATATTGAAGTACGACTAAAAAGGTGGAAAAGTGAATGAACATAGAAATGAGCTTGCGTCTACCACAACTACTGTACATTAAAATTTAGGCAAAAATTCATATAAACTTACCATAAAATACTGCCAGCTTTAAGTGGGCTGCCTCTCGCTTCTGAAGTGAAAAATCCAAAAAGTCAGTCATGCTGTCTCTCAATTCCAAGTACACAAAGAACAGACATGACTTGGAAATGCACACTCGAGGGTTTGAGGACATCGGGTATATTGCAAATGGAATGCAGAGTACAGGATGTGTCACACAGTCGTGATATATTATACCATAACCATATTATACCAATGATTGCTTTTTAGAAATACACAAAATGAAATAAATCCGCTGTTTTAACCACTGCAGAGACATCACAGCCAGCGGTAGTTTTCAAAAGTTCTTTCCAAAGTAAGGCCTTGGGCGACTACTGTACATGTATTACCTCCGAAATCATTGATGTTTTGATCTGTACACACATACATTCTCGCTTAAACAACTCTTAAAACTACACTTTGTGACCCAATAACAGCAATATGCTTTGCAGGCTAGCGTTTGGAGAAACCAGAGAATAAAGAATTCTCTTTATTTGACCCAACATAGAGCAACCCAACAATTTGTTTAAAGTACCCGAAATAACCCAGAATTTTGACACAGCATGAACAAACCACCAATGTGTTTACAGAAACAACCCAGCATTTTTTAGTGTACAGATTAAAATAAGGAAAGAAGACGTGCTGAGCTTCAGTTCATTGTGATGTGGACAAAAGGTCTAGGAAGGAAACGAAGACATTTATTTTTCTGTTTTTTGCATTGAGTTTAATCATGTAGCACTTTCAGTATTCATAGCAAAAGCAACTCAAAGTACCTGAAATAACCCAGAATTTTGACCCAGCATGAGCAAAAAATTTATCAAAAAGCTTTCACACGCAACTCACTTTCACTTTGCAAATGGCAGTGTTTATTGTTTAGCGTATTTAAAGCACATATTCAGAATAACACAAGTTTTAGGCTAACTTATCATACACTTTTGTATTCTTTGTTGTACTTCGTCTTTTTGCACACAGGCGCAATAATTACAATAATGATGATGATGATGATGATGATAATAATAATAATAAAACTGAATGGAGAAAGCACAGTCAAAAAAGAATTATTATTGAAGATTGCGAGTTCGAACCCCGGGTGATGCTGTTACCTCTCACAGCCGGAGGTCTAGAGAGAGCTGATTGGCCGAGCTCTACAGCTCTACAGCCAGTCAGGGGCGTCTGTGAGCTTACGCAAGAGGAAGGAGCGGATAGCGCTGTCCTCCGAGTGTGTTATGCCGCCCCCAACGATTCGTGAGCAAGCGGTTCGAAAAGATGCGGTCGGCTGGCGTCACGTGGTTCAGAGGAAACACGTGATAGTCTTCGCCCGCCCGGCTGAGTGGTAGTAGTAGCCTTAATGTGGGAGCCCGCTAGTGATGCGGAGGAGTTGGACACGACTAAATTAGGGGAGAAAATTGGGGAAAAATCAAAAAAAAAAAAAAAGGGAGAGAAAAAAAATAACAAATTTAAATTTACAGTTTGAACTTGACACATTTATGAGCTCTTTCTCTTGCTGTCAATGGACGCCTAAGAGAGATTAACACATTTTAGGCTTCAGTAGACACACAATACCTCAGGTTGAAACATGACTGTCCCCTACAGGTAATTTACATCATGTTCACAGCTTCCCTCCCACTGCTGCTGCAACTTGTGAGATCACTTTTCACGAAACTATTCAGTTAGAAGAACTCCCACCTATTGTGACACAAGGAATTATCACCATAGAAAAATTTATCAGAATCAGGTTTTATGGAAAAACAACACATTACAAATAAAATAAAATCAGTCAGAGATCTTTTAGATTATGGAGATCACATTCCTAATGATACCTACTTGCTGTTTTTAGTTTTCTACAAAGCTTTTGACTCACTCAAACATAATTTCAACTTTCAAGCTCTTGGCAAGTTTTCAGTTTGGTGATGCATTTTGTAAAGCCATTAGGACATTATATAAAAACAATAATAGTACTATTAAGTTAAAATTTGGAACCTCTCAGAGATTGACTTTGTCAATATATCTGCATATTTATTTCTTCTTGCCTCACAATTTTTACCTTTGCATATTTCCAGTAGTAAGTTACAAGGAATTACAATTGAAACCCGAAAGAGACTTACTTACGCAGCTCTTTCCTTGGAGGTGGATAAAGCTACCTTAAAGAAAGCTGATAACAGGTTTAACAATTTTGTTTGGAAAAATAAAAACCAACTTTATTAGAAAATCAGAATTGAATACAAAAAGGGAAACTGGATTTACTAGATTTTACCACCTTAAACATCACTTTTAAAATCAATTTGACCTGAATTTTCTCCTATTTTATAATTAAAATGTTACAAAGATCCCTATCAAACTTTCTAATTACCATAAGCAGATGCTCTTGGCTTTGTCCCTACTGTACAAACACAATTTTTCCTCGCATTGACATTTCTTATGTAACAATAAGGATATTCTCTACAAGGATAAATGACTTTTCTTTGATAACTGGTTAAAATATCTGTTTAACACACCTGGCAGATTTTATCAAAATTTTTTTTATTACTTTTACAGAAACACAATATTCCTATATCTGCTAATAAATATCCTGTTGTTTCTTATGCCATACCCTCTGAGGTGACTTTATTGTTACAAGGCTCTATATTTCCTTGGCAATGTTCTTATTCTTTGAAATTAACTGACACAATGGTCATACTGTAAGTGTATGCTTTTCTGTAGAGCAACAACAACAAAAATAATAAAATCAGAGCATTCTTCCAGAAAGAAGTAATTACAATTCCTTATTTAATATCCTATTGGAATAGTATTGTAGAGAATTTACTCTGGGAGGAAGTATAGTCCTTGCCTCAAATCATCTAACTTATAAATTGAAAGAAATAACATAATAATTAATTCACAAATGTTATCTGTCCAAAGCCTTTCTTAAGAAATATAAATCAAACATTGAAGTTAATTGTTCTTTTTGTCATTCTGGTGAAGAAAACTTTTTTCACTTGTTCCTACACAGAAACTTTTTAGTCAGAATTTTTATTATTCAAATTATTTTTTTATTTGTCACATACACAGTCATACACAGAATGGTAGATAAAATGCTTATATGACTGCTGATGACCTGAAAATTTCAAAAACTATAATATACTGTATACAGTACAGGCCAAAAGTTTGGACACACCTTCTCATTCAAAGAGTTTTCTTTATTGTGTACTTTAGCCCAAACAAGTCTCTTCTGCTTGTTGCCTGTCCTTAGCAGTGGTTTCCTAGCAGATATTCTACCATGAAGCCCTGATTCACACAGTCTCCTCTTAACAGTTGTTCTAGAGATGTGTCTGCTGCTAGAACTCTGTGTGGCATTGACCTGCTCTCTGATCTG